>JXCR01130770.1:0-33728 GCA_002079205.1 Phalaenopsis hybrid cultivar
AAAAATGGATGGATCGATGAAAATTTGACTGATCAATTCCCATACCGACCCTTCTACAATTTCTATGTTTATTACCAGTCTATGGGAGATATTAGAGGAGGAGAAAGTATTGAAGATAAGGATGAATAATTGAAGAAGTTGGACACTCTACCATTTAAAAATACTTATGTATTTAATGTGATTGTGTGGATTTGATTTACTTTACTTTGCTTAAGAGCTCTATTAATTTTGATTATGTGTATAGTTTTATGTCAGCATTCTAGTATTGTGGTTTGATTTCGACATTGAATTGTAATTTAGTTTGCTTTAAGGATGTGGAAGTTTGATTAGAAAAATATATTTGTAAAAAGTTTACTTTCATATATAAAAGTTACTTTGGTGTTGTTTGTGAAAATGCTTGTTTGTAAATTATTTTTAAATGAAAATTAGTGTTCAAAAAGACTAAATAGACTTTGGAGTAAATTGAAAGAAAATTAAAATTTGTAAAAATAGATAAATGAATTTTTTTGCCACTAGCACCGGCATGGACGCCGACGGCGCCCTTGACCCGAAAACCTAAACCCTAAACCTTAAAAATTTGTGACAACAAAACATCATTTTTACCCTTTAAGTCACCTTCAACCTCTGGTTTTTGCACCTATTGTTATTGCTCGGATTTGAGGCAATTTTTAGGCAAATTAAGTTCAAATTTCATCTTCTCTAGGTAAGAGCTACACTTTGAAATTAAAATTTTTTATTTTCACTAAGAATTTATATTAAATTACTGAGATCCAAAACTTAAAATTTTTTTTTTGGAAGATTTTAAAAAAATCATTTGGTGAAGAACTCTTACATAGAAGATTTAAGTTTAAAACATCCACATTGTGATTTTCAAAATTTTTGGGAATTTATTTGGATTTTATCAAAATTTCATAGATTTACCATGGCACCAAGAATGAGCAAAGGAAAGAGAAAGATAAATTTTGATGATCAAAAGTTCTTTAATTACAAAGCCAACATTTGTTTCAATAGTCTACTTACAACTAAAAAAGTAATTCTGGATCGATCTGGGATTTTAAAATCCGGGTGGAGAAGTTCAAAGAATAATCAATGCTAGGTAGTAAGAGAATTTTTGTTACTTTACTACCGAGGCTATTATTGGTGTGGTGATGGAGTTCTATGCCAATTTTAAGGAGACTTCTAAAGACTATGTGTTTATTGGTGGGAAAATGGAGTTTACTCCAAGGAAAATTAATGAATTTTATCAATTAGAAGATGTGTATAGTTGCTAGTACAAATCGTTTTCTGCTACAAATGACGCCTTAGATGAAGTTATTTCTTTTGTTACTGATTGAAGAGGAACTTGAAAAGTGAAGAATGGTGTTAAGGTAAACTTTCCTCTTTCTATGTTAAATGTAGTATCTAAGGCATGTAACTACTTTATTTCTTGAAGAATAATACCAAAAAATCATCATAATGAGGTTACAAAGGATAGATCCATCTTGAACTTTTGAATCCAGCAGATGAGAAGGATAGATATTGGCACTATTATTTATAGAAACACTCGATCTATTGGTTTTGGAGAGAATACTGGTGGTTTAGCACACCCTGCCCAGATCTTCACACTATGTGAACAGGCATGAGTTGATTTTACAGTGGATGAGGAGAGGATTGAACCTCTAAAACCTGTTGGGCCTACCAATATAAGGACTTATGAATCTCATGTTGGATGGAGATCTGGAAGTAGGACAGGGATATTCCTTCTACTTCAAGTACATCTGGTAACCCTACTATCCATGAACTTATGGAGCAGATGATGATCCAACGGGAGATATCTTGAGAATGTAAAGTAGAATGGAAAATATGGAGGCCAGAGATGCACACAATGTTGATTTGACAAGATAGAAGTTTCAATATGATGATGCTTATTAAATTGCAATGGTCAGATATATGAGAGGTGATCACTCAGTTCAGTTTTCTACTCACCCTGTTTTTACCCCATATCAACAGTAAAATTTGGATGTGAAAGAAGAAGAAGAAGAACATGATGATTGGTGATGCTTTAGTTAGATTTTTGTTTAGTTTATGTTTACCTGTACTTTTATTGTTGAGACTATTTGTATTTAGAGTGTAACGCTTTATTTTAAATGTTATGTTGAATTGTGAATTGTAGATTTGTGAAATTGTTGAAAACCATTTTAATATTATTGTTAGTTTTTAGTACTTTATTGGATGTATTTGTAGTTAACTCTTTCTCAGTAAATATTTATATATATATTATGTGTTATTTAATGTTTTAGTCTTGTAGCTTTTCATAATAGCACCTGTAATATTTCAGAGTTAAGTTTCAAATCAGAACCTTCAGCAGGTAAGTCTTTTCTTTATGTATTAAGTGTTTTCTTTCACCCTTTATTTTTTCAGTTTTTCATGTTGAATCTTTTAAAAATTTAAGTTGGGGGGGGGAATTCATTTAAAAAAAAAAAGAAACTTAATTTTTATTGTCCTCAGTTAGCTATATTTTCAAAATATTTTAAAATTTAACATGTCCTTTGGTATTAGAGGGTAACTTTAGATAACTATATTTGTGTTTCTAAATATATAGTAAACTTAAGTAAAAAATTTCTAAATAATAAAGGTTAATTTTAAAGATTAAGATATTTGGTATGATAGAATAAGACTATGGTTTCTATTTTAAGCATAATAAAGGTTAATTTTAAAGATTAAGATATTTGGTATGATAGAATAAAACTATGTTTTCTATTTTAAGTAAAGTAATTTGTATTTTTGAAATATTAAGAATCTTATAAATTCATGTAAGAAAAAAAGAATAAACTTTATGAAAAATTTTTAAGGCTAATGTAAATTTATAAAGTGAAGGAATGTGAAATTTTTTTAACTTTAAGAAGAAGATAGTGAAGTTCAAAATCATTAAAGGCTATCCAGATATAGTAATCCTCACATAAAAAAAGAGAAAAAAAGAAAAGAAAAAGGATTGAAAATGATCCTGAAAAAGAAAAGAAAAGAAAAAGATGTCAGGAGAAGCTTGTGGAGAGCCTAACTAAAAATGAGTTTCACTTGAATCAACTTAAAGAATGTGGCTTGTCTACATTTTCTAAACTTATATTTAAGTATTAGCATATTTACTACTAAATTTTCATGAAGTTCTTTTTCATATGGATTATCTAAGTGGCTTTTATATGAATAATTTGTCATTTTCTTTGAAAAGATTAGAGAATAAAAAATCTTAGACTTGACTGCTAGAAATTCTTATACCTTTAGTGTTAGTTGAAGATATTTTATATTTTTCTTAAGTTAGACTATTGTATTTAGTTGACTAAAATATAGAAATCTAGAAGTTAAAATCTTTGTCATTAGTCAATTTTTTATGTAGTAAAAGAGTTACTTGAGGCAAATTAGCATTTATGTTTGGGGGATTTTGATACACGAAATATATATGCATTTTTAGACCCATATTTTATACTCATTTTTTGCAATATTGCACTTTAATGGAAGGTATTTTTTATGTTTTATTGTAGGTTGTTAATTTTTAGGACTAGGAGTAAAAAAAAGCAAAAATGATAAAATTTAGAGTCAAAATAGAGATTTTGAAAAATTGTTCAGCGCCGTCGGCGCCAGACTGGGCGCTGATGGCATCGTTTGACAGAGAACATGGATTTAATTAGATGGCCACTGACATCAACGGCGCCAGTGTCGGTGCAGACCCTGTTTCTAGAAGATTCGACAAATTTGGTTGCTTTTTGAAGAGTTTTTAGATGCACCTATTGGAGAACCGACCCTAGGCTCTATTTAGAGCCGAAATTGATTAGAAAAGACCCCCTTTGCACCTCTTCGCACTCCTTCGCTTGCTCTTGGTCTCTCTTTGCACCTATTCACCCCGATTGTGCCATTCAACACCATTAGTCATTTATTTTCTTTATATTTTTGAGTTTTTGTGGTGAGTTTAAGTGTGAATTACTCTCTAAGATGTGTTGGAGAGGGAGAGAAGTGAGAGATTTCTTCTTTCTACATTTCCTATAAGAGTCTACAAAGGATTTGCTTTGAGAAAGAGTTTCAGATAAGTG
This sequence comes from Phalaenopsis hybrid cultivar, assembly GCA_002079205.1. Classification (NCBI taxonomy): domain Eukaryota; kingdom Viridiplantae; phylum Streptophyta; class Magnoliopsida; order Asparagales; family Orchidaceae; genus Phalaenopsis; species Phalaenopsis hybrid cultivar. Next base: position 4,062 of record JXCR01130770.1, read on the forward strand.
TTATTTGTTTATTATTATTGTATGTACTTCCTTTTATATATGAATTTTGTGTTTTGTTGTATCTTTCTCTTGAAGTTCAAGTAGTTTCCTTTATTTTTTTCTCTACTCTGAGATATGGTGAAATGAAGAGATAATTTGGATGTGCAAATATTAAAATATAAAATAAATTGTGATATTTTTTCAACTTCACTCTTAATTTACTTTTCAATTTAGTCAATTGAATTGTTAAAATATGTTGCGAAACATATGATCTAGGAAATGGAGTATGAGTTCTACAATAGAGTGAGAATCACATTTAAGTCCATGAAGGAGTACTTCGTTCATGTAATTAAGTACAAATAAATAAGGAAATATACTTTGTTGGGTGTAGAATTGTAGATTTTTAGGATGAAAGACTAAAACCCTCAATTAGATCTTAGTTTTTAAGAACTAAAGTTAAAGTTAGCTTTCAGGGGAAGGGAAGTGGGAGCCAGTATCCTCCTAGCTTACCCACGGATTTAAGGATTAAACCTAAGATTAACCAATGATTTTCTATAACACTGAATCATAGTAGAGAATTAAAATTGCTCCTATTTGACAAAATATAAATTTAAACCATTTATCTCATCTCATTTCACTAAAAACTCATTATAGTGGGAAAAATAATTTTTCATATAAGAAAACTTCATCACATAAACATAGTATAGTAGTTAGTATTTTAAACTCTACATTTAAATTTTGCTAGTAGTTAATAATTTATCTTTGATTGTATCTTAACATTCAAAATTAGTGGCAGTAATTTTGTTTTATTTCCGTGAATTTTCTAGTTAATTTATCATTTTAAATTTAAATCTTCCTCGTGTGATCAATATTTGGGACTTAAATAGAAAGTATTTGATTACTTGATAACAATACATATACTTGCTTAGAATCTCAACATTAAGTGCTTAACATTATTATTCATAAAATACAACATTAAATTTCTGGCACTGTTGTAAAGCGGAGTCAACTTTATAAATTTTACATAACTATATTCACTCGGGATCACCTAACATCATCATTAGACACTTCATCATATTTAAAAGTAGCACATATTTCAAGAAAACTAGCAAGATTAAAGTTAGGATCTTCAGTAGGTGTTCCTCCAAACTGATTATTTTGTGTCATTTGGATAATAGCACGTTTAAGCTTAAATTAATTAGTAGCAATATTAGGATTTTGAATAGTCAAGTGAAGTTCATCTGTTGTTGGATTAACATATTCTTTTAAAGGTCTTTGTCGATTTACATTTATTTAATTATCTAAGTTATTCGCCATTTTATTTAAAATTTTAACTTCTTTTGATAGTTTTCAAATTTTTGTAATAGTACGTTCTAATTTTGAATCATAAGGTAGTAAACCTTCAGATCTAACATTTCACAAAAACAAATATAATAATCAAAGAAAAATTTCTTAAAATTACTTATATATATATATATATTAATTTTTCTGATTTTTGATTTTTTTAATAATAATTTTTTATATTTTATCTCTAAATTTTCTAATTTAATAATAATAAACAAACAACACTTATCTGAAACTCTTTCTCAAAGAAAATCCCTTGTAGCCTCTCCTAGAAGATGCAGGAAGAAGAAATCTCTCACTTCTCTCCCTCTCTATCACTCTTAGAGAAGAATTCACACTTAGACTCCCCACAAAAACTCAAGACTCTAAAGAGATAAATGACTAATGGACTCTAAGTGGCTGTGGGAAATGTGGAATAGAGTTGAAGAGAGTAAAAAGCGGTCGAAAATGGGTCTTTTTTATCAATTTCACTCTAAATAGAGCCTTATGTTGGTTTTCCAATAAGTGCATCCAAAAACTCTTCAAAAATTGTCTAAATTTGTTTATTTTTCTAGAAACAGGTCTTGCACCAAAATTAGCACCGTCGGCGCCCATTCTAGAGTCGTCGACGCCAGTGGCCCGTGAACTCTCTGTTAAATGGCACCGTCGACACTGCTCATGGCGTTGTCAGAGCTGAGGATAGTCTAGCCTCTATTATGTAGGTCTGCATCGTTGGCGTCCCTCCTGGCGCTATCGACGATGAGTATTTATTCAAAAATGTCATTTTGACTCCAAATTTCATCATTTTTGCTTCATTTTTGCTTCAAGTCCTAAATATCAACAACCTGTAATAAAACATGAAAAATATCCTCCTTTAAAATGCAATATCACCAAAAATGAGTATAAAATAGAGGTTTAAATATGCATATATTTTTGTTGTGTCAATATCCTCTTTGAAATTTATAAGAAATCGATCTCTATATGATAGTTTAAGATCTCCCAAATTTTGGATCTAATTCTCTCTTGGTTTTTCACATTTTGAATCAAATTCTACTATGTTGCTCTTTTGTTTCAACTTATCTTTCAATTATTCCCCTTGAGGCTGTGGAGGTGGTATTTCTATATTTATCTTAGTTGATGAAATATGATTTTATAATTCCTTAGGAAATTCTTTCATTAGTATTTCAATCTCCTTTTCCTCTCTTCTCAACTCAACATTTATTTGAACCATATTCTCCAATTCTCTTCCGTTAATTCGTTGGATAACTTTATCTTGTTCACCATTCTTCTCCTTAAGGATTGCCTTATGGTAACTTTTAATAGAATTAATAATATGCCCTAGTTTGTTATCTGTATTCTTTATTATGACCCTTGACTTTCCAACTGACTCATCATTTGAACGACAACCTCTTCTAACAGTATTTTCTTCTCCTCATCTTTTGGGTTGTTAGTTAAATCTATAAAGAAAGGAAAGTCCATAATTAAAGTCATGCTAGTTATTCCAATCACATATCTGATTAAATTGATTACTTTCCCACAATTGGTTTTCTCCTCCAAAATTGTTATTCCAGTTAAATTTTGAATAATTTTCCCAACCTGTGTTATAATAATCAAAATAAGGATTTTATATCTCATGGCTAGTAAAAAAAGAGTTATTCTTGATCAATTGTCCAAATGAATTTTCCTGAATATTTGGGGGCCCTTAAGAATAACTTTTTACATGTTGATCTAACTTCCTTGAAATATATGTAACATGAGAAGTTAAAATATTCAACATATCTTCATGAAAATTCACTATCATATTGGGATTTACTCTCTCAAAGCTACTAGCATTATAATCAAGAACTGAATATTCATAATTTTGTTGATCCACCATTTTTACATTAAATTCATGGAGTTTTTTCTGATTCATAATCCTTATAAGAGTTCTGTTTTCATTTGAATTGTATAATTCAAGGTCTGTAGCTCCTGAATTATGCATACAAATCTAAAGGCTTAACTAATAAGACAAATATCAAAATTATTTTTGGTATTTTAGATTTTTCTTTAAAATAAACTCATAATAATTAAACATACTATATAATAATACTATAATTTCCAAATCTAAGTATTACAAGTATAACTAAAATTCTCCTAAAAGTTCTTATCGAAGTTTTCTCGGCAACGACACCAAAAAGTTTACCAGACTCGCAATTACGCAGTAATTTTACTTCCATAAGATGACAAAAAACTTGAGCCATTTTATATTTAGTGGCTAGTGTGTAAAATCAAAATGCTATAAAATTTAGAAAATAGTTTACACACTAGGGGCACTACGTAATTATACACATTGTTTCAAGTAATATAGTATTTTCTTTTAAGACCCTAATATCGATCTCACATAGAAGCAATGCAGGAAATCCCTCAGGTTAATTCTAGTCTACAACTATCAGGCCTTAGTTTGGAATGTCGATTAACGTAGTTTTTGTAACAACTACTACTAAATGAAAATAATAAATCAAAAGATAATATATATATATATATATATATATATATATATATATATATATAGATTGGTTTGGAGAATTCTTAGATGTTAAAAACTACCCTTCTTATGGAATTACCTAGAGAATGTGAATGAATGAAATGCTTAGAATTTAATGTAGCTAATGAAAAATAGAAGCATACATATTATTTACCCCTCCAGGTGCTAGCAAAGAACATAGGCTGACTTAAGGCCGATTCCTTAACATCTCGATTCCACATCAACACTATCTAGCCTCTCAGTTCTAGATGCCCCTAAGTCTATGCTACTATATTGACCGAATCTCAGTGTCATGGTACTAAACCTTAAGCCAAATTGATAAGAATCTAGCTTGTCACTATAGAAATATCCAATTCTATGCAATCAATACCTATCTCCCTATTTATTTGCACTCCCCATTAGGTGATCGTCATGAATCTGCCTAAAATGAAGTGTGGTATTCACTAGTTGGGCAAAATCATAGCCTTCCTGGGTCATTATATTTCTCAACAGATTTTAACCTCACAAGTGATCAGTTTGTAAAGTCAATTAAGAGCTGGTGAAAATACTATCACATTAATAAAATAAGAGATTCTTTAAGAAAATTTAAATTCCTAAACATGCATCTATTTCATTGAAAAAGAAAAGTAAAATGAAGATAATGACATTAACAGTAAAAAGAATTGATAGAATTAAGTAATAAGTTATGTGCCAACCCCTTTCGAGCATACATGTGTGTTTACTTTTATATTAGTTTTATGCAACTATATGTCACCTAGAAACATCTAATAGAAACAAATCATTAAATTATATTTCCTTAAAAGTTGCATTGCAACTTAACTATTTTAGTAGCCAACCGGAAAATGTGAGTGCACTCAGATTGCAAGATCGCTGCTCTCCCGAGTCTTAGTTTCACTTACATTAGATTTTTACATAACTTATTGCCATATATGTTATGTAAATGAAGAAAAGGAGATATTACTCATAAAATGAAAAAAAAAACAATTCTAACATAAAACAAATTTTTCTACATGCGTCACTACTTCCTATTTAAAGAAAAGTAAAGAAAAGTACTTATGAAGCATATATAAAACATAATAGAAAACTTTGTTTAAATTAAAGAAAATCCATTAGAAAGTGTTTAAAACAATTACAAGAAAATGAAGAACAAAACACTTAACTTTTCCCTGTGAAAGAAAGAAGAAAAATCTCTCCAACAATGCTTCCTGTCAATCCATGCACCGCTCATACTTTCTTACTCATGCCTCTCAAAATCCCTAATGAATCTCTCCAGAAATTGGAGAAATCTACATCTCTATAAACTCATGTCACACTCCGAAAACACTTCCTATTTTTTTTCTATAGACTCCTCTAATTACTTCTCATAAAAGGCACCAAGCCCCTCTATTTAAAGAGGAGCCAAACACCTCCTTTTTTTCAAAAGACAATCCTCTTCATCCAAGAGACACCCTTTCACTCCAAGAGACACATCTCTTCATAAAAAATCTTTTCGAAGTGTCAAGATTCATTGAATCACTCCATAGGGCATACAAGTTGTCTGGAAGCTTCCAAAACATCCTGAAATGGCCTATAATTGCCCAGAAGCCATCCAATAACCGTCTCGGGCACTATCGTGCTAGTCTGGGGCACTATAGCACCTGTGTCTGGTGCTATGACTCCATTATAGGCACTATAGCGCCACTTTACTTGCAACTCAACTGTTTCGTCATGTTTCGCTCTATTTCAGCTTTATTTCACCCCATTTCAGCTCTGTTGTACTACAGATTGGTATACTAAGAAGATAGACATGAAAATAATTTTTCTTTAAAGTGTAGTTTCATTCAAAAATAAGGAATAAATATGAAGGAGATTAAGGATGAAAATTCTTATCGAAATGCGCCATATCAAAATTTTCTTCTTTGCTCAATTTGGTTTCAAATTGCACCATTTTTGCTTCATTTTCACCAAAAGTTTTTTTCTTATACCTGAAGAAAAAAAATATGCAAAATACCTTCCTTTAAAGTGTAATATAATTAAAAGTTTTCATAAAATAAGCATGAAATATACACTAAAAATAAGTACTTTTTATGTAGATCAGCACTCTCCTTAGATTGTGGTCGACCTCCTTGTAAGGTTTGTGTGATACTCACTAGTTAAAAGAAATCACAGCCATCTTGGGTTATTAAGTTTTGCAACAGATTTTAACATCACAAATGGTTAGTTCATAAAGTAAAATAAGAACAGGTAAAAATAGCATCACAAATTTGGAATAAAAAAAATCTTCAAACCATTCTAATCCCACACATGATTAAATCTCATCATAAGTAGAAATAACAAGGAAAACTACTCACTATGCATAAAGAAAACATAATAGAAATATTTATTTAATTTAAAGCAAATTCACTAGAGATGTGTTTTCTACAAGTATAAGATAAAGATAAACACAATACCTAGCTTTTTCTCTCTGAAAGAAAGATGAAATTCCCTCCAATAAAGTCTCCTGCTAATCCATGTAATGTTCATACAAGTCATTTCAAATATATCTCAAAATCCCTCACCAATATCTTTAGAAAAGATAGAAATCTACATCTCCTACTCCTATTTATGACCTCTAGATGTTCTTGGAAGTTTCAAGAGTTTGAAATGTCAAAAGGAGTATTCTTAAGTGCCCAAAGTTGCTTAAAAACTCCTTAGGGCGTCTTGAAGTCATCCATAACCATATCTAGTGTTTAGGCGCCATTTTCTGGGCAATACTGGCATGTAGGCAAAGTTCCAGGTGCTTAGGCTCCACCCTGGTGGTAGCACACCCGTTTCACATTGTTTCGCTTCATTTCACCCCATATTACCTCCAAACTGCTCCAACTGCTATACCTTCAAGATAAATATGAAAATAACCTTTCTTTAAAGGTTAATTTTACTCAAATAATTGTGATAAATGTAAAGGAGATTGAGTATAGAAAGACATCAAAATGCACCAGACAAAATTTTTTTCCTTGCTCAATTTGACTCCAAATTGCACCATTTTTGCTCTATTTTTTTCAAAAACTCCAACACTTGTACTTGGAAAAAAAACAAGCAAAATAACTTTCATTTAAAGTGTAATATCATTAAAAATGAGTATAAAATGTATATAAAATAGTAGATAATTTTTAGGCGTGCCACCCTTCCTTCTATTGAGCCCTATCACCCTATTGAATTCGTTGATATCATCTTGATGGCCCAATGTCAATGAGCCGCTGCCCATTTGAGATACGATGACTTATCCTCTGCCATTATGGCCTGGATGTATTTTAACATGTTGGATACCTCTGCCAATATAATCTCGGTTATTTTATGGGCTTCATATGCCAATAAGCTACTACCCGTTTAGGATGTGAGAGACTCACTCACCGCCTAATGGCTTAGCAAGAGCTTTGAAGCATATGTAAGTTCCCCCATAAAATAACCTTCTTTTGTTTACCTATTTCCCTAAGTTTATGATAATGCAAGTGAAACTTCTTTTATTGAGAGTATTCATGGGCATTCCCAAAAATGTAATTAACTAATTGGGAAACATCCCATTAGGAGTGCTCTTAACTATAGAACAAGCACATACACCTAAATCTCTGGTTGTGGGTAGTTTATATAGGTACTCTTTCACAAATATTGGTCCAAGTTGCACCCTTCCGATCTTGTTTGGGCAGACATACTTGATCTATCCTGGTAAGGTATACCACATGTAAGCTCTCTACGTTCTTTCTTTGTTTATTATATTTATCATATGTCCCTTCTTTTCCGCTTCCTCCCTTCTCATGATCATTAATATGGTCCGAGAGAGAAATTTATTTAGGAATGATAAATATATGACAATCACAAGTTGGCGACTCTTTAAAAAAAAAAAAAGAGAAAGCAACGAAACACTATTGTTAACGATTATGCATTAAAAAAAGTTGTTATTCAGGTGGAAATGACATGATTTATATAGGGATTGATTTTTGATACTCTTATGCATTTACATGTTAATAACAAAGACTTTAAATATAACTTGATTCTAATGAGTTTACTTTTACATACACAAAAAGTTGTTGCAAGTGCCTCTTTTGTAGTATGATACCTCCTCTAAAATAGCTTTGGCTACTTTTGTCCTTTGTAGTTTGGCACCTGCCTCTTTACTCAGGAGATCTATTTTAAAAGGGTTATGATAAATAATTTGACCTGAGGGGTTCTTTTGGATGTTCTTTTCAAATATGCATTTCTACATACACAAATTTGGTCTTAAGAGTTTCTAGCAAACAAGAGCCCATGCATTATAAGTCCACTACTTTCTTCTAATGAAAGATTATTTATTTTCATGTTTCTACTTTGAAGCTTGAGATTTGGAACTCGCCGAGCTCGTGATGGCCTTCAAAAAATGGACATTTTGCTCAACAATGCTTGCTTTGCTTTCACATTTATGAGTTTGGTTTGTTATTTATTACAGTTTATTTGTTCTTTCATTACAAAAAAAAAATACAAATCATTAATTCACAGTATTATATAATCAAAATTGAGCTCAAGCAATTTGTCAAGCTTTAAGGGGGCCAAATACTGGCCAACATATTGTGATTGCAACCTCTTATACGTAGTGTTCACGACACAAAAATGCAACAATATGTGTCNCGATAGTTTTTCAACTTCGCTCTTAATTTACATTTTAGTTTGGCCAATTGAATTGTTAAAATATGTTGTGAAACATATGATCTGGGAAATGGAGTATGAGTTTAACAACAAAGTGAGAATCACATTTAAGTCCATGAAGGAATATTTCGTTCATGGAATTAAGTGCAAATAAAGGTCACATTTGATTTCATGAAGGAGAAATTTGTTTAAGAAATTAAGTGTAAATAAATAGGGAAATATTCTTTTTTGGGTGTAGAATTGGAGAATCTTCATTTAAGTCTATGAAGGAGTACTTTGTTCATGTAATTAAGTGCAAATAAATAAGGAAATATACTTTGTTGGGTGTAGAATTGTAGATTTTTAGGATGAAAGGCTAAAATCCTCAATTAGATCTTAGTGTTTAAGAACTAAAGTGAGAGTTAGCTTTCAGGGGAAGGGAAGTGGGAGCCAGTATCCTCCTAGCTTACCCACGGATTTAAGGATTAAACCTAAAATTAACCAATGATTTTCTATAACACTGAATCAGAGTAGAGAATTAAAATTGCTCCTATTTGGCAAAATACAAATTTAAACCATTTATCTCATCTCATTTCACTAAAAACTCATTGTAGTGGAAAAGATGATTTTTCATATAAGAAAACTTCATCACATAAACATAGTTTAGTAGTTAGTGTTTTAAACTCTGCATTTAAATTTTGCTAGTAGTTAATAATTTATCTTTGATTGTATCTTAAACATTAAAAATTAGTGGCAGTAATTTTTGTTTTATTTCCGTGAATTTTCTAGTTAATTTATCATTTCAAATTTAAATCTTCCTCGTGTGATCAATATTTGGGACTTAAATAGAAAGTATTAGATTACTTGATAACAATATGTATACTTGCATAGAATCCCAACATTAAGTGCTTAACATTATTATTCATATAATACAATATTAAATTTTTGGCACTGTTGTAAAGAGGAGTCAACTTTATAAATTTTACACAATTATATTCACTCAGGATCACCTAACATCATCATTAAACACTTCATCATATTTAAAACTAGCACATATTTCAAGAAAACTAGCAAGATTTAAGTTAGGATCTTCAGGAGGTGTTCCTCAAATTGATTATTATGTACCATTTGGATAATAGCAGGTTTAAGCTCAAATTAATTAGTAGAATTATTAGGATTTTGAATAGTCAAGTGAAGTTCATCTGCTGTTGGATTAACATATTCTGTTAAAGGTCTTTGTCGATTTACATTTATTTAATTATCAAAGTTATTCGCCATTTTGTTCAAATTTTTAATTTCTTTTTGTAGTTTTCAAATTTTTGTAATAGTACGTTCTTATTTTTAATCATAAGGTAATAAACCTTCAGATCCAATATTTCACAAAAATAAATATAATAAGCAAAGAAAAATTTCTTAAAATTACTCTTAAATATATATGTATGTGTGTGTGTGTGTGTGTGTGTATATATATATATATATATATATATATATATATATATATNGTTCGGAGGACAAACTGTGCTACATTATGTGTTTTTGGTAGAAAAACTTGACTATGTAGCTAAGAAGCAATTTATATTGAACTTATATTTATATGATTATTTTGAGGGCAAAAAATTGAGTTAAAATTCACCTTGAATTCTCTTTTGGTATTGTGTTGGAAAATAACTTTAAAAAGTTATCATTTGATTGACGACACATGAAGCACTTTCAAAACTGTGTTTTCCAAATAGAATTGTGTTTATATATGAGAGTATGACAGTCATTATGTCAATAGACAGTGTTTTCATAATTGTGTTTTTCAAACAGATCGACTGTTTCTGAAACAACAGTTTCTGAACAACAGATTCTCAAACCAACTTTTCTACAGCCACAAATGAAACAAACGCATCTTAAGAAATTATTGAGACAAGAAATATAAGAATTTCATTAGTAATACAATGAAAACACTTAAAATAGAGAGTTATTGAGCTATGTTTGATGAGTATATGCGTGTTGATAATCATATTTAAGCTATTCAATGAGGCTCTTAGTGGAGTTACTTGGTCGAGTAGACAACCTAAGCTGTCATGATGACTCAACAAATCACCTAGCATCACACTTTGAATTTGTTCCAAGGATTTTGGTCATGCGATGTTTTTCTCTTTCTCATCTTCCTAAATTTTAAGCTCACCAAAAAGATGTGAATTATTTATCTAAGATTCTGACATGATCACAAGTAAATTAGATTCTAACAATTTTGTATCATATTATTAGTATAATTAATTAAACGTAGATGCTACTATATTTGGTCTTATAACTAGATCAATACAAATCTAATTTCAAACATAAAAATTTCTTTCATCTCTACGAGATTATTTATTTTACAGGTCATTTAGGACAACGACGTAGCTCACCCCCACCGTTTTCATTTATTAAATAAATTATGTTTTTTGACATTTTGTTAAATGTGACATGTTTTACATTATATGTCCCGCCACAGGTTAACACCAACAGTTTGTGTTTCTTCACATGGATATTACTAACATTACCCCTCATTTTTCCGCAGCTCCTGTTGTACTATGGCTTCTCTAGTGAAGCTCTTTGCCCTAACTCAAGATCTTCCCCCCCTTGTGCTCATGTTTATAAGTTGGTAATTTTGATCATAGCTCTTCTTATCTCTCTGCCTGAATCGATTATATTTGATCTTTCAACTCCCTCCTCTAGTTTAATATCTTGGGTTAGATTCTGCAATTTTGTGATATGATATGCATATGTGGCTTTCAGTTGTGAAATTTTTCATGGCTTGGTTTTTGCATGTTTGTCTGCATAGGTTCGTAGCTCTCTGCCCTAAAATTTTTTCATACACTTTTCATTCGTTAGTAGCTCCATGTGGACATCCATATGTAGCTTTGTATNTTTGTTGGCTTTGTTTTTGTTTTGGTCAGGATATATTTTGGAGGACAAACTGTGCTACATTAAGTGTTTTTGGTAGAAAAACTTGACTATCTAGCTAAGAAGCAATTTATATTGAACTTATATTTATATGATTATTTTGAGGGCAAAAAATTGGGTTAATATTCGCCTTGAATTCTCTTTTGGTATTGTGTTGGAAAATAACTTTAAAAAATTATCATTTGATTGACGACACATGAAGCACTTTCAAAACTGTGTTTTCCAAATAGAATTGTGTTTATATCTGAGAGTATGACAATCATTATGTCCATAGATAGTGTTTTTATAACTGTGTTTTTCAAACAGATCAACTATTTCTGAAACAACAGTTTATGAACAACAGATTCTCAAACCAACTTTTCCACGCCATAAATGAAACAAACACATCTTAAGAAATTATTGAGATGAGAAATATAAGAAGTTCATTAGGAATACAATGAAAACACTTAAAATAGAGAGTTATTGAGCTATGTTTGATGAGTATATGCGTGTTGATAATCATATTTAAGCTATTCTATGAGGCTCTTAGTGGAGTTACTTGGTCGAGTGAACAACCTAAGCTGTCATGATGGCTCAACAAATCACCTAGTGCCACACTTTGAATTTGTTCCAAGGATTTTGGTAATGCGATGTTTTTCTCTTTCTCATCTTCCTAAATTTTAAGCTCACCAAAAAGACATGAATTATTTATCTAAGATTCTGGCATCATCACAAGTAAATTAGATTCTAACAATTTTGTATCATATTATTAGTATAATTAATTAAACCTGGATGCTACTATATTTGGTCTTATAACTAGATCAATACAAATCTAATTTCAAACATAAAAATTTCTTTCATCTCTACGAGATTATTTATTTTACAGGTCATTTAGGACAACGACGTAGCTCACCCCCACCGTTTTCATTTATTAAATAAATTATGTTTTGTGACATCTTGTTAAATGTGACATGTTTTACATTATATGTCCCGCCACAGGTTAACACGAACAGTTTGTGTTTCTTCACATGGACATTACTAACATTACCCCTCATTTTTTCGCAGCTCCTGTTGTACCATGGCTTATCTAGTGAAGCTCTTTGCCCTAGCTCAAGATCTTCCCTCCCCCTGTGCTCATGTTTTTAAGTTGGTAATTTTGATCATAACTCTTCTTATCTCTCTGCCTCAATCGATTATATTTGACCTTTCAACTCCCTCCTCTAGTTTCATATCTTGGGTTAGATTTTGCAATTTTGTGATATGATATGCATGTGGCTTTCAGTTGTGAAATTTTTCATGGCTTGGTTTTTGCATGTTTGTCTGCATAGGTTTGTAGCTCTTTGCCCTAAAATTTTTTCATACACTTTTCATTCGTTAGTAGCTCCATGTGGACATCCATATGTAGCTTTGTATGATGTTTCACATGCTTTGCATTTCATTATATTAATATGAATTTTTTATTCTTTATTATAGTTGGTTTGCTCTTTGGGAGAAATTATTATTTTTGTGGTTGGTGTTGTTGATTTATTGAGGCTGGTGTTCTTTGTTGGGAGTGTAGAGAAGTGAAACAATGCAACTTTATGAATTTAGTGTTGTCTGTTGGTGTTGGTTTATTTTTTGGGAAAAGTTATGCTTCTATTGTTGTCCTCTTCGATTAGATTGCTACCCACTCTAGTATACCTCTATGCTATTTATTTTTTTGTGGTGCATTGTTGTTGTGGTTTGGTCGCATTGTGGCAATGAGATGTCAAAATTAATTTTTTGATAATTTTACTTATTGTTTTTAAATTTTTGGTTTTTTAATTTTACTTGTTGTGTCACTTATTGTTAAGCGGATGTCACTTTTAACTATAATATTTGAACTTGAGTTTTTGAGGATTCTGAATTTAAATTTCAGTTTTCATTTTTGGGCTATTCAGCTTACAATTGATATCTTACAAACAACACAATAATACAAAAGAGCCAAAATGTATTCTTTTAATAAATAACTGCAGCACAACTGGACTAAGTAAACACTCACGACTTTCCCAGAACAGCCTTTGCCCAGCAATTTCTTCTGACAATCTTTCAAACTGCTAAATGAGCACCAAATAGATCCTTAATTTGATAAATGGTGACCAGGTAGAACAANCCAGCACAACTGGACTAAGTAAACACTCACGACTTTCCCAGAACAGCCTTTGCTCAGCAATTTCTTCAGACAATCTTTCAAACTGCTAAATGAGCACCAAATAGATCCTTAATTTGATAAATGGTGACCAGGTANTATGTTTTTTTTAAGCTAATAATCTAAATTTCATAGAAGCACACATCTATACATTGCTGTGAAAATTTGAGTGCAATATGGAGTATACATTTGCCCTATAGCAATGTTTTATTTTAGAGTTGCTGTTTAAGACTAAATATCTATTATTGCGTTCTGACACAAGAGATTAAGATTACCTTATGTTTGGATTTGTTTTAGTTATTTATGAATTTATTATCATTTAAATTAACATTAATTATCCTTATAGGTTAATTATAGGTTAAAATTTTGAATCATTTAGGATTATATTTGTTTTTAAAATACTTAATTTTATCCTATAATCCCCTTTTTATAATTAAAGATTCCTTGCTTGTATTTTTAATCAATTGATAATAAATTCAAATGAAAAATTCTCTCATCTCCTTTCCCACTTTCTCTGTGAATTTTGATTTCTTCTATTTTTGATATTGCGTCATTTAGTATTCATGTTATTTGGTGCATTATAGTTTTTCAATTTGTGACCACAATCCCTCTTTAATATCGTCTTATGTACACGATCCGGATTATGAACTCCTCCTTTTTCAATTGTCCACAAATGCAACCTTCATCTAAACTTTTCCGAACCACTTCAGACCATTCAAGCATCTATATCCCAAATTTGTTCGCAATTCCATCGCTCAGCCCTTGTGCAAGCGACCACCTCATTTGCATACTTCTTATTGTCATTCAAGACTTATAATATTATTGTGCTATTTTCCTTTCCTAAATTCTACACTTCATGTCATTGTTGATCTTTGCCAAGCTTCTTTCTCTTGCTTGTGCACGTGGTTCTCATCAAGACACACACAGACACACACACACACAAACATATACATAAACATATTAACATATACATACACTTATACATAAACATATATACCCNGAAAATTTAATCCATTTATTTTCATGTTTGCTTCCAACATTTAAATAATTTGTTGGGCTTTCAAATTTGAAAACTTGTTCTGACAGAGGTTCCTTTCCTGATCTTGTATGTGAATGTGCTAGATAGATGTCAATTTATGGCGCTAGCTGTGTGTTTTAAGTTTTTTTCTTTCTTCATAAAGCTCAGCAACCAAGTCTTTCAAAATTTTAGTCTATTCAACCCATGTAGAGGTTCTTATGCTTAGTTTATTCTGGATCATTTCAAATCCTTTTTATTGGTCACTTTGTAATGTTAAAAAATGTTGTTTTTGGTCAGGCTTCCTGCCTTGAGATGTGATAAAGTATCATTTTGGTGTGCCTTTATCATAATGCTAATGAAGAATAGAGATAGCATCCTTTTGTTTTGTAAGTATTTGCATTAAAGAAATTGAATGTCTTTTTTAATTCAAACATGTATTTTTAAAAGTATGACTAATATCACATTTTAAGATTGTTATTTTCTAACTTCAAAGTTTGTATCTATAAAAACAGATATAGATTTTCGTGGGACAATCATATAAATCATAAAATTTTTTCCTATTAAAAAATTGTACTCTCACTTTTTATAGCTGACACATTCTAATATTTCTTGCTGTAAAAAGCTTCTTATTACTATTAATTTTATTTAAAACAATAAGAAAGATATAGCCAAACAATACTGTGACAGTTTTTTGGACAGTTATGTTATAAAATAGCTGTCCCAAACAAACACTATCACCGATCTTACTGCTTTCAGTGAGGCGTACTCAGTTATCTTGCGATGTATCTTTTTATAATGCAAAGGAAGCAATCAAGATAACGTATGCTTGTTTGTGGCTACATGCAGAGAAGAAATTCAATTTTTATTTGTTGAAATATGTAACTCGTGCAATCTTTAAACTGTAATTACATCCTAAGATTTGTGTTGTAACTTCTAAGTTTGCATATGATAGATCATATAGATTGAATTGCAGGTTTTTTACTTTGGAGGAGTACTTTATGAAACATTAACTATGATATTATTTTTGTGAATTTTACTTTTCTGAATCTTACCTATTTGTTGCTAGTCGCTGCCCTACTAAGTTTGAATGATCTTGAAAATTGGAAGAACACTAATGCATATTGGCATGCCTTGAATAAGAGAGTCTGATACATTTCAGTTGTTTCAGATTTGCCTCTTCAAACTAGGTATTTAATTTTATGGATTAATTTTGACAGAGACGTTGAACAATGATGAGTTAATCCATATGGTAATTAATTACAAATTATAATTAGTTGTAGCTTTAGGGAGCAATGGAATTCTATGGTTGAAGTGCTATTGAACACTCAAAATATTTAATGGCCTCTAGAATTTTGAATAATTTTGGTATTCAAATTATCTTAAATTCTCAGAGGGGAAAATTTGAATCTCTACAAAACATAAACTTAACATTTGCATAGTTTGGTTTATCCGGGTACATTATTTATGTATTGGGTAGAATGTTTTTTTATTTGAGTTTTACTATCATTATAATTGTTTCCAATATCCATAACTAAAATATAGTTTGTATTACAGAAAACTGTTCCGGTAATCAATTTTGCCAAGCTATATGACATGTTCTATTATAGTCTACTTGACTTTTGTTGAGGACTTGAGAATATTGGGTTTGGTCTGACATCCAGTTGAATATAATTTTAATTTAAAAACACTATTAGATGGACCTCACTTGTAAAATTAGGCATTTGGGTTAAAATAGATTTGTATACAATTGTATTATGCCCAACATTTTTTTAAGTTTTGTTTATACTACCTAACAAATGGTATTGGAAATAATGACAAGTAGGGTCTAGTAGTTTATGCGGTTTGTGGCTTCCAAGATTTTCAAAGCTTTCTACCATGTGTGAACAAGGTTNCTGTAAAATTATGCATTTGGGTTAAAATAGATTTGTATACAATTGTATTATGCCCAACATTTTTTTAAGTTTGTTTATACTACCTAACGAATGGTATTGGAAATAATGACAATTAGGGTCTAGTAGTTTATGCGGTTTGTGGCTTCCAAGATTTTCAAAGCTTTCTACCATGTGTGAACAAGGTTTAGAGTAGCCGAGTTCTATTGGGTTGGGTTTCGTGTTGATTCACAAATTCTGATGGTATTAAAAAGTTGTTATTGTTTTTTTTTTTTTGGTGGGGTGGGGGTTACTTGGGGGTGCTGGTGGTGTTGAAATAGAGAGTTCTCATGTGTGGGAGAGATTTGTTAAGTTTCATGAAAGTTTGTGTTTAGTCTTGCATTACATAATTGAAATGTACGTCAGTGCATAAATGCTAGATTGACTTTCACCAATAGCCTTGAGATTTTGATTTTAGGAAAATGTTTGACATTTGTATCTGAAACCCAACTTTGATCTCTTTGAGGCCGCCACTCCCTAAAAACCAGCTATTATTGCAAGTAAATGTGGAATGAACTGATCAAGGACTAAACAGATTGATGAAGCTTTGTTGCCGTAACAAAGATTCATGATTTGTTCGGTTAGCAGATGTGCTTATTTGGAAATTGCATGTCCATTCCCTTTTGTTTGACAAATCTTGCGAATGCTAGAGTGTAATTCAATGAGATCTTATGTAGGATCATGCATATCTCTACTTTGTCAATTTCAAGGGACCATATTCCTCTCTCTAGGGGCTATAGAACNGTGAAATTCAATGAGATCTCATGTAGGATCATGCATATCTCTACTTTGTCAATTTCAAGGGACCATATTCCTCTCTCTAGGGGCTATAGAACTATCTTCTTTTTCTCTCAGGAGTGACCAGCCGCTGGTTGGTATTTTTCATTTAAATGTTTGTTAGAGTAGTAGAATCATTGTTACTAAGATAATGATCAAATTCCCTCTTTTATCTTGCTNATGAAATTCAATGAGATCTTATGTAGGATCATGCATATTTCTACTTTGTCAATTTCAAGGGACTATATTCCTCTCTCTAGGGGCTATAGAACTATCTTCTTTTTCTCTCAAGAGTGACCCGCAGCTGGTTGGTATTTTTCATTTAAATGTTGGTTAGAGTAGTAGAATCATTGTTACTAAGATAATGATCAAATTCCCTCTTTTATCTTGTTACTTATGTCTACCTTCTACATTTGCATGGATTAAATTAGTTTAATGGGAAGGTTTGTAAGCTTATAGGACTCTCTCTCTCTATATCCTCTACGCCACTCCCCCTTCCTCTATTTCTTGCTGAATTCAGCTATATAATGAAGAGAAGCTCTGAAACAACTTGGAAAGATGCCATTGGGCGCACTGTTCACTTAAAAGTAAGATACGTGGAGAGCATTGAAAGAGGGCTGAGGAAGGGGGTAAGGAGTGGAGTCATTGCCGGAAGGGGGTAAGGAGTGGAGTCATCGCCCTTTCTCTTTATTTTTTGTGTTGGTACTTGTACTTGGGGAGGCAATGAGACTACGGTAGGCAATGAAATAAGTAGGATAGAGTTTTCAAGGGGATGTGAAATTGGGCATGTATGTGCTAAGATAGGTGTCCTTTTTTAAGTTGGAATTTTGCAAGAAGTTGAGTGGGCTCTTAGAATTCAAACTTGGAATGCCTCTTAATTAAGAAAAACAATGTAAAACAGTTCCTTTTTTACGGCAAACTTTCTGATTTGATATTCTGAGTGTCATTATCTTGGACGGTTAGATAATGATTGTCAATTATTGTGTTTTATTTGGATTTGATGAACTTTTCAGTATGAAACACAATGTTATAAGATTTGGTTCTTGATTTTTTTTTTTTATTTCTATGATTTTACGATTGATGATTTTTTTTTTCTTACTTCCGATGCTTTCCTTTTTTACGACCCTTTTGCTACCATGACCTTGTCAACAGGTCTTCTGATATGATATATTCTTATGTGGAATTTATAGACAAATAGTATTTCAAGCCTATGCTGCTTATAAAAATATGTTGAATTTTTTACATGATTTATTTTCAATTTTTTTTACAAATTCACATGATGTTTGTTCTCCAAATGGTTGTACTAATCCTTGAGAGCTTAGATGTTAAGCCAATAGCTACCGCTTGGCATTAGAAGAATATTCAATATTTATTTTTGTTGAAACCAACTAATCATTTTGCTACATTGCAAATATTCATTCTTATTAACCCTCATTTGTTTGATTTCCAGTTCAAACCAGAAGAAATAACTGCCATTCTGACTGATTTCGTTGAGCCTGGATCTCTTGCACCAACTGGCTTATACCTTGGCAATGTCAAATATATGGTTATACAAGGTGAACCTGGGGCTGTTATTCGAGGGAAGAAGGTAAAAAATTAGTCCTCCCAATTATTTTTATGTTATTTTTTTTAGCTAATAATCTAAATTTCATAGAAGCACACATCTATACATTGTTGTGAAAATTTGAGTGCAATATGGAGTATACATTTGCCTTAAAGCAATGTTTTATTTTAGAGTTGCTGTTTAATGCTAAATATCTGTTTGTGCTTCTGACACAAGAGATTAAGATTACCTTATGTTAGGATTTGTTTTAGTTATTTATGAATTTATTATAATTTATATTAACATTAATTATCCTTGTAGGTTAATTATAGGTTAAAATTTTGAATCATCTAGGATTATATTTGTTTTAAAATACTTAATTTTATCCTATAATCCCCTTTTTATAATTAAAGATTCCTTGCTTGTATTTTTAATCAATTGATAATAAATTTAAATGAAAAATTCTCTCATCTCCTTTCCCGCTTTCTCGGTGAATTTTGGTTTCTTCTATTTTTAATATTGCGTCATTTGGTATTCATGTTAGTTGGTGCATTATAGTTCTTCAATTTGTGACCACAATCCCTCTTTAATATCGTCTTATGTACACGATCCAGATTATGAACTGCACCTTTTTCAATTGTCCACAAATGCGACCTTCATCTAAACTTTTTCGAACCACTTCAGACCATTCAAGCATCTATATCCCAATTTTGTTCGCAATTCCATCGCCCAGCCCTTGTGCAAACGACCACCTCATTTGCATACTTCTAATTGTCATTCAAGACTTATAATATTATTGTGCCATTTTCCTTTCCTAAATTCTACACTTCATGCCATTGTTGATCTTTGCCAAGCTTCTTTCTCTTGCTTGTGCACGTGGTTCTCATCAAAACACACACACACACACACACAAACATATACATAAACATATTAACATATACATACACTTATACATAAGCATTTATACCCCACGCATACCTAAACATATATATGTATGTATGCGCATATATACCTAAACACATACGTTTATAGGGGTACATGTATACCTAAACATATACATATACCTATACTTATATGCGTATACATATTGGTACACATAGATGTGTATATATATGCATGTGTATGTATACATACATTTAAATAAATATACATATACATACACACATATACACACATAGACACACAGACACAGACACACACACACACACACACACACACATACAAACACACACACATATATTGGCCATTATGGACCTGGTCATTTTTCTTTTGGAATCGTGGAGTTACTGTTCCATTGGATTTAATGGACCTTGTTAATTGGTTTCCGACTTTATCCTTAAATGCTGTTAAAGTTATGGCACCCACTAAGGTCTCTTAAGCTGAGGTTATTGGAAGTTCTGAACAACCCACTGACAAGTTGGTGTTCCCACAACATTACCATGACACTCTTGATGGTCGTGGTAAGTGTTCTTTTGTTAAAAATGTTGGAAAGAAATGGGTAAACCCGTCTTATTTATCATTGAAGCTGAAGTTAATGCTTTGGCCGACCCTTGTAAGTTATGTTTGTGGGGAGGTTCCAACTTGGACACCCCGGAATAGAGCTCATCAGTAAATTTTTTGAAGACTTCAAGCTTGTGGGAGACCGGAAGTTTGGAGTTTTTTATGGGATACATGTAATGATCCACTTAACAAAAGAAGCATATTATGCTAAGATTTTCTCCAAACAGAATATCAAAATTGAAGGCAATTCCATGAAGTTGCTTAAGTGGTCCCCAGATTTTGACCCTAGTCAAGAGCCACCCACTGTTCCAATATGGTTTAAATTTTCTGGTCTTAAACTACACTTTTTTAATCATCAATTTCTCTTTTCACTTGGGGTCACACTTGGAAGACTTATGAAGTTAGATGTTTCCACCTAAAACCTTGCTAAACCTTCTGTTGCGTGCATTCTGATTGAAATGGATGTCACCCTACATGAAGTTCATGAAATATGGATTGATACTGCTCATAATGGGTACTGACAACCTGTTGTCTTGAACTATTGGCCATATTACTGTGGAAGTTGTATAACTTTGGACATACTCAGGATAAGTGTTTCAGAAATCATCCTGAACTTAGACTTACTCCCTTTGTTCATTTTGATGCTCCACCTATTGATACTTAGTGTCCTGTGGTGGAGCCACTTGCTAACAGACAAGATGCTGACAGAAATTTGGGTGATGTCGGGCAAGAGGGACCTAAGGAAGCTGGAGGAGCTCAGGTTCAAGACTCTTTTCTTGGAGAGACGTAGTTTTTGAATTCAAACAGGATGGAAGATGCTGCCCTTAAAGAGCCCACCCATCATAATCTGGTTGATGATCAAGTGCCTGCTTTTTTCACTATTCTCCTTGATAAAGGGCAGGCTCCTAATTTGGATAAGCAGTGCACTACAATATCTTCACTTGAATCCGCATGGGAGAATATAATACCAATGATCCAACTACTTTTGAAGAGGAATGATAGGTTCAGAGAGCAAGGAAGAAAAAGAGGTAATTTGGAGCTCAAAAACATGCAAGATGATAACTTTATAGCTGCTGGTGGTACTCCACAAATTTTGGGAGAGTTTCCCTCTAGGCTGACAAGGGGGAAAGCAAAAACTTTTCAATATGTTTAATTTTCTTTGCTGGAATATTAAGGGGATTTTTTTATCCTAATTCCCTTAATAGACTCCTTCATCTCAATAAAAAAATATAAGCCTTGGTGTATTGCTATGCTTGAGCCAATGATATCTATTAATTCCCAAAACATTACTAAANCACGCATACCTAAACATATATATGTATGTATGCACACATATACCTAAACACATACGTTTATAGGGGTACATGTATACCTAAACATATACATATATCTATATTTATATGCGTATACGTATTGGTACACATAGGTGTGGCATGTATATGTATACATACATATAAATACATATACATATACACACATATAAATACACACACACACACACACACACACACACACACACACACACATATATTGGTCATCCCGGACCTGGATATTTTTCTTTTGGAATCGTGGAGTTACTGTTCCATTGGATTTAATGGACCCTGTTAATGGGTTTTCAACTTTTTCCTTAAATGCTGTTAAAGTTGTGGCACCCACGAAGGTCTCTCAAGCTGAGGTTATTGGAAGTTCTGAACAACCCACTGACAAGTTGGTGTTCGCACAACATTACCATGACACTCTTGATGGTCGTGGTAGTGTTCTTTTGTTAAAAATGCTGGAAAGAAATGGGTAAACCTGCCTTATTTATCACTGAAGCTTAAGTTAATGCTTTGGCCGGTCCTTGTAAGTTACCTTTGTGGGGAGGTTCCAACTTAGAATGGAGCTCATCAGGAAATGTTTTGAAGACTTCAAGCTTGTGGGAGACCGAAAGTTTGGAGTTTGATGGGATACATGTAATGATCCACTTAACAAAAGAAGCATATTATGCTAAGATTTTCTCCAAACAGAATATCAAAATTGAAGGCAATTCCATGAAGTTGCTTAAGTGGTCCCCAGATTTTGACCCTAGTCAAGAGCCACCCCATGTTCCAATATGGTTTAAATTTTCTGGTTGTAAAATACACTTTTTTAATCATCAATTTCTCTTCTCACTTGGGGTCAAACTTGGAAGACTTATGAAGCTAGATGTTTCCACCTAAAACCTTGCCAGACCTTCTGTTGCATGAATTCTGATTGAAAGGGATGCCACCCTACTTTAAGTTCATGAAATATGGATTGATACTGCTCATAATGGGTACTGACAGCCTGTTGTCACAGACTATTGGCCATATTACTGTGGAAGTTGTAGAACTTTGGACATACTTAGGATAAGTGTTTCAAAAATCATCCTGAACATAGAGTTACTCCCCTTGTTCATTTTGATGCTCCATCTGTTGATACTTAGTGTCTTGTGGTGGAGCCACTTGCTAACAGACAAGATGTTGACAGGAATTTGGGTGATGTTGGACAAGAGGGACCTAAGGAAGTTGGAGGAACTCAGGTTCTAGACTCTTTTATTGGAGAGACGTAGTTTTTGAAATCAAACAGGATTGAAGATGCTGCCCGTAAAGAGCCCAACCATCATAATCTGGTTGATGATCAAGAGCCTGCTTTTTCCACTATTCTTCTTGATAAAGGGCAGGCTCCTAATTTGAATAAGCAGTGCACTACAACATCTTCACTTGAATCCTCATGGGGGAATATAATACCAATGACCTCCAACTACTTATGGAAGAGGAATGATAGGTTTAGAAAGCAAGGAAGAAAAAGAGGTAATTTGGAGCTCAAAAACATGCAAGATGATAACTTTATAGCTGCTGGTGGTACTCCACAAATTTTTGGAGAGTCTCCCTCTAGGCTAACAAGGGGGAAAGCAAAAACTTTTCAATATGTTTAATTTTCTTTGTTGGAATATTAGGGGGATTGTTTATCCTACTTCCCTTAATAGACTCCATCTCAATAAAAAATATAAGCCTTGGTGTATTGCTATGCTTGAGCCAATGATATCTATTAATTCCCAAAACATTACTAAAAAGTTCCATGGTTTTCAATTTTATGCTAACTCCAACAACAAGATCTGGGTTTTGTGCAGAAAGGAAATACATTGGTCTCTTCTACCTCAATTTGTACACATGGAATTTAATATTGATGGAAATACAGGTTTTGCTACCTTTATTTATGTTGTTTGCACAAAGGTGGCTAGAACTGAGCTCTAGAAGGAACTGATTTGTATTAGTCATTCCATGACTTCTAGCTGGACTGGTTTGGNGTTTCATGGCTTTCAATTTTATGCTAACTCCAACAACAAGATCCGGGTTTTGTGCAGAAAGGAAATACATTGGTATGCTCTGCCTCAATTTGTACACATGGAATTTAATATTGATGGAAATACAGGTTTTGCTACTTTCATTTATGCTGGCTGCACAAAGATGGCTAGAACTGAGCTCTAGAAGGAACTGATTTGTATTAGTCATTCCATGACTTCTAGCTGGACTGGTTTGGGGTGGGGGGGATTTCAATTGTATCTCATCTCTTATAAAAAAATTGGGAGGTAGATCTCTTGACATTCATAAGATGACCAAATTCAATGATGATATACAGGAAGCTGCTCTACATGATTTGGGGTTCCAGAGCCCAAAGTTTACTTGGAGGAGAGGAAAAATCTGGGAAAGATTGGACAGGTTTTTGGTGAACACTCATTGGTTTCAAAACTTTCTTCACACCTCTATTAATCACTTGACTATGACCGGGTCTGATCATAGGCCACTTCTCATCACATTATTAGGTCTGTGAAGAATGAAATATCTCCTTTCAGATATCAGAACATGTGGTCTGCACATCCATAATTTTTAAATGTTATCTCCCAACAATGACAAGGTATTCAACACCATAAATCATGGATTCTAATTTGGTTACTTAAAAAAAGATAGGGAAGGCGCTTAATTTATGGAATTGGCGCTGCTTTCGGGAAATCTTCAGTCAAGTGGAGCAAGCTAAGCTAGCTGTTGGGAATCTGGGGAAGGCTTTGGAGTTAGGTCAAGTGGATGAGGCTGCTCTCTTTGAAGCTAATGAACACCTGCTTACTGTTACCTCTTGGAAAGAAACATTTCTTAAACAAAAAGTTGTTGTTGCTAGAGTTGTGGATGGGGATAAAAATAGTAAGTATTATCGTGCCTGTATTAACTTTAAGAAAAAGTGTAATACTATTCACAAAATTCATAGTGTCAGTGGAAGGTGGCTAGTTGATTCTATGGAGGTTGCTAATGATGCTCTGCATTATTTTCAAAACTTGCTCACATCACTTACCATCTCTAGGACACCATGCAATATCAGACCTCTTTATTGTGGATAGGATCTATATTAGAGGTATGGATCTCACTTTTATACCTACTGAGGAGGAAATTTGGCTTGCTCTTAATCCCATAGACTTTGGTAAGGTGGTTGGTCCTGATGGCTTCTTAGCTGATTCCTACAAACAAGCTTGGTCTCAGATAAAGCAAGATGTCATTGCTGTTATACAGAGCCTTTTTCAAGGTTTGGATCCTCCCAAGTACTTGTAATACACCTATGATCTCAAAGATTTTCTGGAGAAAACTAGCTCCCCTCAGGATGAAAATTAACACTGATGGCAAATTCTTTTCACAAAATGCTGGAATTGGAGGGGTATTCAAAAACCACATTGGGNAATCTAGAGTGGTACAAATTCAAAAAAGGATCACTTTGACTGCTTTTCCGTATATTGTGGCATGGTTTGTTTTGATGAACAAAAATAATCTTAAATATAATAAAACATCATTTGAAGAACTTTGGGTGATCTCTAATTGGAGGGCCTATATTATCAAACTCATTAAGTTCAAAAAGCTCCCAGCTGTTCTCAATATTCAAAGTAACCACACTGATTCTTGTAATACACCTGTGATCTCAAAGATTTACTGGAGAAAACTAGCTCCCCCCAGGATCAAAATTAACACTGATGGCAAATTCTTTTCACAAAATGCTGGAATTGGAGGGGTATTCAAAAACCACATTGGGCAATGTATACTTGTCTTTCAATCTCCTGCTTGGGTTTTGGATGCACTTGAGGCTGAGGTGGTGGCAGTTGTTTTGGCTTTGAAACTTACACAAAGGGGAATTAGAAATATCTGCAGATTGAAGTAGACTCTGTGGTACTTTTACAGATACTGTAAGATAGGGAAGACACTCCTTGGCATCTTATACGCTGGATTAGCACTATCAAAACTATGGCTTCACAAATCCAATTAGAGTTTACTTTTATTCATAGGGAAGGAAANAATTGAAGTAGACTCTGTGGTACTTTTACAGATATTGTAAGATAGGGAAGACACTCCTTGGCATCTTATACACTGGATTAGCACTATCAAAACTATGGCTTCACAAATCCAATTAGAGTTTACTTTTATTCATAGGGAAGGAAACAAGTCTGTTAATTGGTTAGCTATAATGGGAATGTAATAAAAACTGTCAGTTTTAAAAAAAAAGAAAGAGGAGTTGAAAAGAACGGTTAAAGGAAAACAAAAAAAAAAGAAAAAAAGAAAAAAAAGAGAAAAAAAGGGGGGTGGGGGAAGAAGAAATTATCAGATAGATTTGAAGAAGAGAAATATATAGAGATAGACAGAAGAATCTATAGTGAATTCAAGAAGAATATACACTTATATTTTGTCTCTGCCTTTGTTTTTCTGGTCGTATTCTTGGGGTTATTGGGGGTTTATTTTGGTTGTTTTATCGGTTCTATGGTAGGTTTTATCTGCCTTTGTTTTTCTGGTCGTATTATTGGGGCTATTGGGGGTTTATTTTGGTTGTTTTGTCGGGTTCTTTGGTAGTGGTTACTTTGGTGGGTTTCAGGGTTGACAACGGGCTTTTTTTTGTGTTATTGGTGGTTGGATTGTTGGCGCACAACGGCTGCTTTGTTTGGCTGTGTTGTTTGGAATACAACGAGTGTTATTTGGGATTGTGCTGGGGTTGTATTTGGGTGCTTTTGATGGGAGCCTACTGCGGTGCACTTTTTGTGTTATTGTGGGGCATATTTTGGGTGGTATCTTTGGTAGTATTAGGGCGGCTCCATGGGTTGATGTTTTTTGTGGGCCTTTTTTGGTGTTATCCAGTCCTTGGGTAGTTTTAGGGTACTACTGCGTAAGGATTTTTTGGCATTATTGCCGACCATTTCTTCTTTTTTTAGGAATATTAATTACTTGGTTTTTGTTTTGGGGTATATTTGTATTTTTTTGCATTTTTTTTGCGTGAATTGTATACCTTATGAGTGGGTTCCTTGCACCTACTCTCTAAAAGCCTTGTTTCTTCCTTTATAATCAATTAATTTGCCTTCGGTCTTAAAAAAATATGTACATATATGCCTACATACATACATGTATGTATACATACATGCATATGTACATACATGTATGTATGTATGTATATATGCATGTATACATATACATACATACATATATTTATGTATGTATGCATGTATATATACATATACATATTTTTGCATATATATATATATATATATATATATATATATATATATATATATATATATATATATATANAGCCTCCCCTGCGACAGCCTTTGCCAGTAAAGTCTTACCCACGCCAGGTGGACCACATAAAAGTATGCCTCCTGAAAAGGTTATGTGAGAAATGAGAATAAACAATAAGAAAAAAAATAGCATCTCAAAAGCATGCATCAGAAAAAAAATTAGAAAATATAATGAAATTCTCTAAAATGCTTAAAGTGGTGAACTGGATTTATTTGGCGGATCAACAATGCACGGCCTTAAGAAATTAGGCTTTTGTTTAGAGATATTGTGGTATGTTGTGGTGCAAAATAAAATCATTATTATTCATAGGGAGATGGATGTTGCTTGCTGCCCATGGCCTTGGAGCGACGTAGAGGCACAAATTACCAAACAAAGTGTAGAGAAAAAAATATAACATATAAAAATAAATAAAATAAAACAAAGGACTGAGCAGTGTGAACCTAATAACAGCAAAAAACCACTCTTTCTTTTCCATGAAGATGATGTGCACTCACCTTAGCATTTCAAAAATATGCAAAACATTCCGATACCATTAAAAATGGGTGCATTTTCAAAATCTAATCCTGCATAGAAATTTCACATCTTTGATGTCAAATATAATCACTCCAAAAGCCCCTTAGATTAAAAATTCAATAAGCTTGGCATTGAAAGAAATGCATGTATTGGCGTCCAATTGCACAACATATCATTGTGGTGATCAAAATTAGCTTTGGATAATTGAGAACGTCTTGGCCATGTTGTCCAAAATGTAAATTTCTATTAGACATGGCAAAACAAACTAAGCAATGTTGACAAACCCAACAATGTTGTTTGAAATAATAGAACTTCATGCCAAGTTTTCTCCATATATTCCTCATATACTTCTTAAANGACACTCCTTCCCTTCACCAGAAACTTGTCGAATAAATTGAAATCTCGTAAAAAACTGCTCCGGGCGCATAGGCACCTAAACTTGGCGCCTATGCGCCAAGTGTTTCCGTATCGAGCGCGAGACAATGGGAGGTTATGTGCCACCAACGCTCAAGCGTCGACCACTAGGTATCAAAACAATGCGTCCACTTATAAGTGGGTACAAATGCACCAATAGGCGCAACGTGTGTGGGCTCCTAAGCACCTATAAGCCGATGCATAAGAGTCGGCAACCCAAAGACTTGATGGGTGATTTAGCTCCACACCAAACAATCTCCCACTTAAAGATGTGTTACACCCAACATAGTGTCAGCCCACCCTAGATCGGCCATAAACCANTGACATTCACAAGATGACCAAATTCAATGATGATATACAGGAAGCTGCTCTACATGATTTGGGGTTCAAGAGCCCAAATTTTACTTGGAGGAGAGGAAAAATCTAGGAAAGATTGGACAGGTTTTTGGTGAACACTCACTGGTTTCAAAACATTCTTCACACCTCTATTAATCACTTGACTATGATCGGGTCTGATCATAGGACACTTCTCATCACAATATCAGGTATGTGAAGAATGGAATATCTCCTTTCAGATATCAAAACATGTGGTCTGCACATCCATAATTTTTAAATGTTATCTCCCAACAATGACAAGGTATTCAACACCATAAACCATGGATTCTACTTTGGTTACTTCAAAAAAGATAGGGAAGGCGCTTAATTTATGAAATTGGAACTGCTTTCGGGAAATCTTCAGTCAAGTGGAGCAAGCTAAGCTAGCTGTTGGAAATCTGGGGAAGGCTTTGGAGTCAGGTCAAGTGGATGAGGCTGCTCTCTTTGAAGCTAATGAACACCTGCTTACTGCTACCTCTTGGAAAGAAACATTTCTTAAACAAAAAAAAATTGTTGTTAGATTTGTGGATGGGGATAAAAATAGCAAGTATTATCGTGCCTGTATTAACTTTAAGAGGAAGTGTAATGCTATTCACAAAATTCGTAGTGTCAGTGGAAGGTGGCTAGTTGACTCTATGGAGGTTGCTAATGATGCTCTGCATTATTTTCAAGACTTGCTCACATCACCTACCATCTCTAGGACACCATGCAATTCAGACCTCTTTTTTGAGGATAGGATCTATATTAGAGGTATGGATCTCACTTTTATACCTACTGAGGAGGAAATTTGGCTTGCTCTTAATCCCATAGACTTTGGTAAGGTGGTTGGTTTTGATGGCTTCTTAGCTGATTCCTACAAAAAAGCTTGGTCTCAGATAAAGCAAGATGTCATTGTTGTTATACAGAGCTTTTTTCAAGGTTTGGATCCTCTCAAGTACTTTTGCAGCTCCAATATTGCCCTCATCCCCAAGACTTCTGAAAAAAGTAGTTGGGACCATTTTTGACCCATAAGTTTAACCACTGTGATCAGTAAGGTCATTATCAAGATTCTTGTTTGTAGACTGAACTCCATCTACTTAAATTTGCTCAAATCAATCTGCTTTTGTTAAAGGTTAGATGGGGGCAAAGTTATCTGGAATAAATTTCTTACCTCTTCCGTGTTCATTTTCTACTGGAGACTAATGCTGAAGCTACTCCCTACTGATGACATCCTTAAACTCAAGGGACTTAGAGGGCCCTCATGTTGCTTATTATATAAGAAGGAAGAAACCATTGATCATGTCTTCTTTACCTGTAAAGTTGTACAAAAAGTTTGGGCAGGTTTAGTAGGCAAACTATCCCTTAACACTATTAATCTAGAGTGGTACAACAACAACAACAACAACAACAAAGCCTTAATCCCACTACGTGGGGTCGGCTACATGAATCCTTTTTCTCCATTGCGTCCTATTTAGTGTCATATTTTCATTTAGTTCTAGTA
>JXCR01130770.1:37842-49221 GCA_002079205.1 Phalaenopsis hybrid cultivar
TATATATATATATATATATATATATATATATATATATATATATATACATACATACATACATATATATTAGAAAGCCCAAAAGCGAGTATATTAATAAAAGGAAAGGTACAGATAGTTTGGATGACAGGGCCCAAATTAGAATCCTAACCACCCGACATACAACACACTTACAATTACATGTATACCCAAAAAAAGATTAAAAAGTATACATAGAGAAAAGTGCGCCAATAGTCTGCCGATTCTTGTAGAATCAGTTAGCATGCGAAAGATCCAATTTAGCCTTGTCACTGCCTCTTGTTCTAGGATGTGGCCAGCTAACAAATTAAGTTTACTGGTATTACCCGAAACAACTAATGTATCATCCATCAAGTTTAGTAATAGGCTTTCATTCTTCTTCCTAGATGTATAAACCTGCTATTCCTCATCCGAGGATTACTTATCTGATCAGTGGATTGATCCAAAGGTGGTCGGAAATGTGTAGGCTGTTGCACATCATGAGCCCATGTGTCTGAGTAACAGTAACAACTTGCTCGTCCGGATGAGGCGGTAGAAACTCAGCAGAAATGTCAGTAGAAATATTGCTAACTGTTACATCAATGATAGGTTCTAGGGCAGGTGAGGTTTGAAATGTCTCCCCCTCCCCCACGAAAGTACGTTTTATAGACGGAGAACCTACGTCATGATTGTGTGGAGGCGCAATGGTTGACATATTACTTGCAAGGATAATGACATCTTCAGGAGTATCTTTCTGATGATCAATAATATCAATAACTTGGAGCAGATCAGGAGGAGGGGGAATCACTGCCTCTGGCTGAACACTTTGCTTCTTTGGATTGAGATGGGGAGATGGGGGTGCAAAATGGTGACACTGAGAATTGAAATGGTCGAACATACGATAATTCGAGCAATACGAAGGGAAATACTCAATCACAACCTTTTTCCAATATCCATGGTATTGTGTGCATAACCAAATTTCCACATAAACGATTGAAATGATGTCCTTTTCAACAAATACCCTAGCTTTAAAGGGACGTAAAAGATTAAGAGGAGGAATGTCCGTTTCGAGTGGCTTACCATAGGCTGAGGCAATAAAATACAAAATTTTGTGTAAAATAATGAAATTTCAGGTCAGGGGGGCGAATCCAGACTGGAATGATTGGTGGTTCCGTCTGTGGGTCAAAATCCACCGACCATTTCAAAATCTTCATAGCTCTGTTATCAATTCAGATTAATCTTCTAGCAAATAAGTGTGTGTAATCCTCTTCATTTTTAAGTTAAATAAGGATGTGTCTTCAATCTAAAAATTTAATTTTTCACTCCCAAACAAGGTGCATAAGCTCAAATTCTTTCCGAATAAGCTCCATTTTGGGATGATCATAAAGAAATTTCCGGTCCGAATTCAGACGACAGGAAGAAGCAAGCTGATTATATTAAGCTTCTGTAAAGAAGATGACTTACTTCTCATTCTTTCTATCAGGTTTCTTGATGTCCTCCATCAACTCAAACGAAAGAGGGAATGAGCACGATTTAGGAGTACCTGAGGCGTGGACACCCGTAAGGGCAACAACATACGATATGTCTGAAACTATCACCAAAAAAGGGCAGTATGGGGATAGGACAACAGAGTTACAGTGGACAAAAGAGCAAATGCCGAAAGGGGGAGCAACGGTAACTTGTCCAAGTCGAGCAGAGGGCGAAAATGAGAAATGCAAAATCTCTGCTTCGAGCTCGAAGAAAGGACAAGTCAGCTTTCAGACGTCCTTCAAATGTCGAAGGACTGCGAGAGGCAGTAGATGACATCCCAGAGCTCGACGACTTCTCAGGACGACGAAGACGAGCCGAACGCAAGTCTTCTCGGGATGACAAAATACGAACCACTGCGACCTAAGGCGACGATGGCAAAACAGGGGAGGAAAAGGATGAAAGATGAGCGGTGCTTGATCGACGAGAAAGAGCAGTGGGCGAATCCTGGTAGAGCGATATATATATATATATATATATATATATATATATATATATATATATATATATATATATATATATATATATATATATATATATATATATATATATATATATATATATATATATATANAGACTGAGATTGAGAAGTTGGTCCAGGAGATGCTCGAGGATGAGATTATCAGGCCTAAAGTGTGCCCATTTTCCAGTTCGGTCTTGTTGGTGAAGAAAAAAGATGATATTGGAAATTCTTGTGCACTATCGACCTTTGAACAAGAAAGCGGTGTTGGACAAATTTTTTATTCATCTGATTGATGAGTTGCTATATGAGCTATATGGGGCAGTCATTTTCTCAAAAACCGATCTTAAGTCAAAGTACCACCAGATCAGGAATAAGCCAGCAGATGTACACAAGACAACATCAAGGAAACAAGAAAGACATTATGAGTTCTTGGTGATGTCTTTTGGTCTCACCAAAGCCCAACGACAATTCAATCCCTCATGAATAGGGGTTTTCAACCTTATCTCTAGAAATTTATCCTGATTTTCTTTTATGATATTCTAATCTACAGTCGTATAGAGACAGAGCATGTGAAGAACCTAAGTACAATCCTGGAGAAGTTAATGGAGCACCAATTGTATGCTAATCTAAAGAAATATTCTTTTGCTCAGTTAATGGTGTACCTAGAACATGTGATGACCAGGGCGGGAGTAGCAGTGGATCAGTCCAAGATCAAGGCTATGGTTGATTGGCCCTTACCAAGGAATTTGAAAGAGTTGGGAGGAATCTTGGGACTCACAGGCTACTACCGAAAGTTCGCGAGAGGATATGACAAAATAGCATGGTCATTGACGAGCAGTTGAAGAAAGACAATTTCAATTGAGGGAAGCAACACCATAAGCATTTGAGCATCTGAAGAGGGACATGACTAACGTACTGATATTAACACTCCCACATTTCAGTAAACCATTTGTGGTGGATACATGCATCAGGATACGGATTGAGAGCAGTACTCATGTAGGATCAGCGGCAGATTACCTACTTAAGTCAGGTTCTAACAATCAAATCAAGGCTAAAGTCAATATATGAACGAGAATTAATGGCTATCATCCTGGCCAATTAGAAGTAGTGGCCTTGCCTGTTGGGGCGGCATTTTTTAGTTAGGACAGATCAAAAGAGTTTAAAGTATCTTTTGGAGCAACGGATGATGACTGAGAAGCAACGTAGATGGATATTCAAGCTACTGTGTATGATTTTGAGATTCAAGACCGGCCAAAATTGGAGAACAAGGCAACAGATGGACAGTTGAGAAAGGTGGAGGAACCCCCAATTGATGACTCTATCGGTACCTTTAGTACTAGATTGGGAAGCCTTGAGGCAGGAGAGCGAAAGGGATAGAGAGTTAGGGAAGATAAAAGTCAAATTAATACAAGATTCGAACAGTCATCCAGGATATGCATTGAGAAGAGAGCTGCTACTCCACAAGGGGTGATTCGTGCTACCCAAGTAGTCGGAGTATATTCCCATATTATTACAAGAGTTTCATAGCAGTGTAATCAGTAAACATTTAGGGATCACCTCACAAGACTCTCATGTTGCTTCATAGTCTGGTAGACCCTCCTATGTGACCAATATCTCTTTTGCACCTCCACTCCACGACTCACTCCTTCGATCTCTAATAGCTCCAAAATCACCTCCAAGTCTTCTGTCAACGTCGGCAGTAGTGTATGTGGGGGTGTATGATCTCCAATCGCACACCTCAGCTGTGACACATGGAAGACTGGGTGTAGTGCGGACAATGGTGGTAACTTCAAACGATAAACTACTTGATGCGTGTCATCACCTCATATGATCCATAGTATCACAGTGAGAGTTTTTTGTTCCTCCTCTGGCCAATGTCTTATGTCGGTAGGTCTCAGCTTTAAATATATCATGTCCTCTATTTCAAAACGCACCTCTCCAGTCCTCATTCGCTTTCCTCTTCATGATTTGTCAAGCTCTTAGTAAATGCCCATTGAGCTCTGCTAATATCCCACCTCTCTCCTATAAGTACTGATCGACGCTAGATACTGGTGTGGCTTCATGCCCATAATGTATAAAGTGAGGTGGATCCCGCCGATACAATATCTTGAATGGGGTGGTCTATGATGCGGTAGGGTAATAAGTATTTACCAATATTCGACCCATGCAATCCACTTTGCCCATAGCTTTGGCGTATTAGAAACAAAACAACGTTGGTATGTCTCCGCACTCCTGTTGACCACCTTCGTCTGTCTATCGATCTGGGTTGATATGCAGTCTTCCTTTTATGGATTGCCCTTTTAACCTGAATATCTCTTTCCAGAAGTGGCTGAGGAACACCATTTCTCTATTGAGAACAATCGATTCCGATACTCCTCCGTGCAAACAGACAACTTCATGGATAAACACCTCCGCGGATGAGACCGTCGTGTAGTGATGTTGTAAGGCAATAAAATGTGCATACTTACTTTGGCGATCCACGACCACCACGATCACTGTGAACTCTTTTGATCGTGACAATCTCTTGATGAAATCCATCAACACTTCCCAAAACATCCCTGTTAATGCTACGTGGTGAAGTACTTGTGTCGCTGACATGCATCACATTTTGCCACCATATCTTCGATGTCTTTGCACATCCCCTCCAAGTAAAGTTCTGCAGCTAGAAGACTATAGTCTTCGGCACCCCTAAATGTTTACTGATTACACTGCTATGAAACTCTTGTAATAATATTGGAATATACTCCGACTACTTGGGTAGCACGAATCACCCCTTGTGGAGTAGCAGCTCTCTTCTCAATGCATATCCTGGATGACTGTTCGAATCTTGTATTAATTTGACTTTTATCTTCCCTAACTCTCTATCCCTTTCGCTCTCCTGCCTCAAGGCTTCCCAATCTAGTACTAAAGGTACCGATAGAGTCATCAATTGGGGGTTCCTCCACCTTTCTCAACTGTCCATCTGTTGCCTTGTTCTCCAATTTTGGCCGGTNAGATTTTTATCTTCCCTAACTCTATCCCTTTCGCTCTCCTGCCTCAAGGCTTCCCAATCTAGTACTAAAGGTACCGATAAAGTCATCAATTGGGGGTTCCTCCACCTTTCTCAACTGTCCATCTGTTGCCTTGTTCTCCAATTTTGGCCGGTCTTGAATCTCAAAATCATACACAGTAGCTTGAATATCCATCTCCGTTGCTTCTCAGTCATCATCCGTTGCTCCAAAAGATACTTTAAACTCTTTTGATCTGTCCTGACTAAAAATTGCCGCCCCAACAGGCAAGGCCACTACTTCTAATTGGCCAGGATGATAGCCATTAATTCTTGTTCATATATTGACTTTAGCCTTGATTTGATTGTCAGAACCTGACTGAAATAGGTAATCTGCCGCTGATCCTACATGAGTACTGCTCTCAATCCGTATCCTGATGCATGTATCCACCACAAANACGTTGCTTCTCAGTCATCATCCGTTGCTCCAAAAGATACTTTAAACTCTTTTGATCTGTCCTAACTAAAAAATGCCGCCCCAACAGGCAAGGCCACTACTTCTAATTGGCCAGGATGATAGCCATTAATTCTCGTTCATATATTGACTTTAGCCTTGATTTGATTGTTAGAACCTGACTTAAGTAGGTAATCTGCCGCTGATCCTACATGAGTACTGCTCTCAATCCGTATCCTGATGCATGTATCCACCACAAATGGTTTACTGAAATGTGGGAGTGTTAATATCAGTACGTTAGTCATGTCCCTCTTCAGATGCTCAAATGCTTATGGTGTTGCTTCCCTCAATTGAAATTGTCTTTCTTCAACTGCTCGTCAATGACCATGCTATTTTGTCATATCCTCTCGCGAACTTTCGGTAGTAGCCTGTGAGTCCCTAGATTCCTCCCAACTCTTTCAAATTCCTTGGTAGGGCCAATCAACCATAGCCTTGATCTTGGACTGATCCACTGCTACTCGCGCCCGGAGGTGTTTATCCATGAAGTTGTCCGTTTGCACGGAGGAGTACCGGAATCGATTGTTCTCAATAGAGACATGGTGTTCCTCAGCCACTTCTGGAAAGAGATATTCAGGTTAAAGGGGCAATCCATAAAAGGAAGACTGCATATCAACCCAGATCGATAGACAAACGAAGGTGGTCAATAGGAGTGCAGAGACATACCAGCGTTGTTTTGTTTCTAATACGCCAAAGCTATGGGCAAAGTGGATTGCATGGGTCGAATATTNTATACCACCTTACCTATACATGAAAAGATGTATTTTGCCTTTTAAAAGTTATGATAGTAGTATTTTCTATATGATATGAAATATTTGGGTGGTATAAATGTAGAAAAGCTACCTTTAGGTGTTAGATATGTAAATACATAACAGTTGGGTGATAGGTATGTAAATGCACCATCATTATGTCACGTGAAAGTTGAATTGGTCCAGGTTTAGCTAGCTTGTTATTTTTTGTTTTTATGAGGTTCAGTGTCGTTGGAAAAAAAGCTTGAGATCTTTTTGGATTGTCATGGGTTGATGACATGACATCATCAGTGATAAGTAGGTGGTGGAGGTTTGCTCAAGCATATGGTGTTATCCTGAAATGAAGATTGATTAGTGATTATGAAGCGGGGATTTCATTGGTATCCTTCTTCCTTTTATAAGCTACCAAAGTAAACTTTATTTCCTCTTTTAGGTTTTTCCCTATAGGGAATTGTAGTTCTCTTTGCATTAGGAACTGTGGGATTAAATTCTTTTTCACTTGCTGATTTGGGCAGTGGAACCCCCTCCAAATAGGTTAAAATATGTTAAGGTCAAGATTTTCTATCCGCTGGTTAGCGATGAGGAGATGAGTTTGTGTGGACGAGGAGGTGAGAAGTGACATGATTTCAGCGACTCGATTTCAGCTCAAACTTGTAATACTTCTCAATTCAAAAGGATGCTTTAAAGAAAATGTAAAGTATGCCCTTCGAATCAAATTTGACTATACTATGAAATTAGAATACCTTCGATGCCTCTCTCTGAATGGGCAGCTTCTGAGTCATAATATAAAAGGACAAAGGTAATTGAAGCATCTGTAAACTAAAATCTGTTAACCGTCCCTCACTTCTTACTTAGTTAAGAAAAGCACAGCTTAGAAACCATAATAGATCAAATTCTAGTCAAAGAATATTCCTTTCTAGTTTATAACTCCACTAATCATATTCTGCTGCCCACGTAACTTCACCTCATAAATAGTTTGAACTAGAAGTCTATTTGCAAATCTTGCAAGAAAAAGTCACATTCCTTCAATTAAGATTCTGTATTCTATAATCAACCAAAGATTTATGTAAACCTATTCCCCTATACTTTAGAATCTGGCCTATCATGCAATATGAAATCTTGCAAGTGGGCTCAAGCAAATTTTTTTGTCCATTTATGATGTGAATAAGAATTTATAGAGTTGTTGAAAACATTTTATCTATTGTACAGTAAGTTAAAAATTTAGTTTTTAGTTGAATTTTAGTTTCTTTTATTATTTTGAATTTAGTTGAAATTTTTTTGCACATTCATATGATGTTACCTTCCCATGAAACTTTAATTCCTTTCCTACGATTTCTGAGAAGATTATATAATATTGATCCTTGTGGTTGATCCCTTTTATTTTGGCTACCTACAATTGATCCTTTATTTTGCTTGCTTGTGATTTCATATATTTGCGGAATCTCTGGAGTTGTCTGCAACTGATTTCTTTATATTGTTGAGGAATTTATGGCTTCTTGATGACGTGTATGTATTCAGCTTCTGTGGTTTTGATTTCTAACTCCCTCAGGCTAATACAGTTCTTATAAATAATCATTTTTTCGTGTGATCCTCTTTTTCTTGAATCTGTATTTATTGCTTTATATGGCCTTCCGATATCAGTGGCACTTCAGTGAATCCTCAAAAGTGTGGGTGTTAATTTTTAATTTATATTGTAAATGTAAGTAACGGTTTTATGCATGCAAAAAAAAAAAAAAACTTTATTGTCCATACAAAATTTCTAGTTGGATTTGTAATTACTTCTACTTCCAAGATTTAATTCCTTGTTCAAATGTGCCTTAAGTTTTTTTAGCAAGATTGTCATCTTGGATAAGCGCAATGCATGTGATTTTGGTGATTTCTTTCATATGTTCATCTTTTTATTTCCCTTCTTTTCTTTCTACGCTTTCATTATTGATTTGAAAGAATAACCATATTTAGTTAGATTTTCTAAAATACAGGTCTTATGTTCAATTATAGTTGTGACTTTCTGATACCTTGAGGTTCATGTGCAGTAGAAGACTGTATTTTATCTTGTTTTTTTCAAGGTCTACTTTGACATTACTTTTGTTTTACACTCTTTAAAAAGAATTAAAATGGTAAGAAAATGTACTTGTTTGCTTATTTACTAGCTCAGCTTTTTGTGGGAGTGCCTGTCAACTTGACAATTTAATCTGGTAATTTATCAATCTCGTATTGTAGGTATTTTTCCTTAAAATGAAATATACCAATACCGTATATTGAAAGTTTATGTCCGTTCATACTTAGACCAGAGATTCACTGATTTCAATAATACTTTTCAAAATAATTTCTTCTCCTTCAAAGATAGAAACATAAGAGAATATCTTAGCCAAGTGAAGACAACTCTCTGCATCAAATCATGAATGATTATTTTGATTTTTCTTACACAGCTCTCTGCTTACAACATCTCTCTGTGCTTGTACATTTTCTTTTTTAACAGGCAAAAATTTATAGACTTTTTGGATGGGAATACAGAAAGCCAGAGAGGGTTCCTCCGGCGTGTCCATACAGGCCTGCTGCCAACAAAAGTGCCCAGGTAAGCTCATATCCTTGCAACCCTCCTTAAACTTTCTGCCTGAAGTACATTGGAACATTCATCACTTGTCTGCTTTCCATTAGATTGGAGAAGCTATGACTTGTGGCCGCATCAATAACTTAACAATTTATGCTCTTAACCTGTGAAATTATTTTATTTGTCATGTTTTTACTGCAAACTTCATGATATATGCTATCATAAGCATTAAGTTTGTAAACAGAACACTATTGATGTTCAGCAAAACATAAGATAAGTGTTCCTCTCATGTCCTGAAGGCACTAATTTGTGGTGCCGGCGCCCTTTTGGTTTTGAAAAAAAATTGGGTGAGGATACTTGCATAATTTTGGGATGGATCTCAAAGTCATTAGATTTGCTTAAAAAAATATTACGCCATATGGGTAATCAATCAAAATTGATTTTATACATATCTCGAAGCAAATCTAATGGGTTTTGAATTTTTCAACCCAATTTGTTTTAATTTGGTAGTGCTAGCGAGGTTTAGCTTGCCAATAGGCTCTTTACCATGTAAGGTGAAATTATAGAAGCACGACTTTATGTGCGAATTCTTATATACCATTGCCATCAACATTATAATCTTTATCCTGACTATTTCTTATGTTATCTAACTTGAAGTACTTATTTCTCCCGTTCAACATGATATTCTATTCTAATGTATTATTATTTTCTCATTTGATTTTCTTCTCCTCAACCTCGCAGCTTACAGGAGATCCAGAAGTAGTGCCAGAGAAGAATAAGTCCTGTCTGCAAGATGCTAAACAAGATTAATGAGCTTTCATTGGGAACGTCTACCGTTTTATTTTGTCAGGCATGTGATTCTATCTCCCGTAAACTGTTTATTGTATGCAAATCCTGATGTTCACAAGCATGAGCATGAGGCTCTGAAATTTATGGAAGAAACAAGGATTAATAGAACTTAATTCTACGATGAAATGCGATTGAAATACCGTGAAAGCATAAATATACCATCCTTACAAATATTTTAAATAAAATTACTTGTATATTTTTTTTTCTTGGGACCAACAGGAGTGTTTTTCCATATGAACATTTCCAGTGCACTGTTATATCTACGGTGTAATTTAAAGAAAAATATTTGATGGATACTTCATCCTGTTACAAAAAATGAAACTGTATTAAATCAATAATTATAATAGGTAGTTTGAGCTGTGTTAGTGCTTTGTAGGTAGTAAGTGAATCACAGGGAGTATATTTAATCCTGTAATACTTTCCATTTGCGAGTATTATATTATTGGATAATGAAATTTCTCTATTATTCTAATTTCTTCTTCTGTCCCTCCTAATTTTTGGAGTTATCAGCATACTGAATCTACTATTTACCCCTGGCTCCACAATGTGTTTTTTACAATAATGCTATTGTGGAGCCTTTTGTAAGGATCTATTATTAGACAATCCAAACCCATCTCTTGCCGTCCATATCGTTATTCCATGGACGCATCACATCTATCATCTTCATGCCCTTCACCATCCTCATCAGATCTCCCTTTAATATCCAACTTCAATAACTCGATAGATGTCACATCTCCAGCCTAAAACTCGCGTTTCATTGCCTTCCACAAACAAGTATCGCTAGATCAGTAGTTCATTTTTCACAAGGC
Organism: Phalaenopsis hybrid cultivar; assembly: GCA_002079205.1. Taxonomy (NCBI): domain Eukaryota; kingdom Viridiplantae; phylum Streptophyta; class Magnoliopsida; order Asparagales; family Orchidaceae; genus Phalaenopsis; species Phalaenopsis hybrid cultivar. The sequence continues at coordinate 48,282 of JXCR01130770.1, forward strand.
CTTCCACCAATACCCATCACTAGATCATTAATTCATCATTCACAAGGTGACGATGTCAACCACGAATAATTTCTTGGCCATCACTTGCAATATTGCCTTGACTTTGGGGGCTTGATTTTGATTTGGGTTAACGTTAATGAATTTATAACTTTTTATGTGTTAGTTATATGGTTATAATAAGTAAGTTGTGAGTCTTTGGGTGTAAGTTCTATAAATAGTCTCTATTTGGGAGCTTTAGAGCATCAATGAATGAAATAAATTAGTTTCATTCTTTGTTATTATTTGTTCTTTAATTGCCTCTCATTTGTTTTTGGAGTTGTTAACATTCCCAAATAATATGTTTTTTCCTCGCCCAACCATGTTCATGTCATAATCAACCCCATATTATGCATTTTCTCACATTTTTCTTGGCCTTTATCTCTCACGTGTGGCATGTGATGAAACCTCAATCTTTATCCATACTTGTCCATCGATTCATTAAAAGGTGTATAGTGTGTCACTTACACATAAAACAGAGAAATTTACATTCACAACACAAAATTCTTATGTATTTACATATCTAACCCAAAGTGTAATATCTAAACTTATAGCACCTTGTTATGATAAACCTATACATGAAAAGGTGTATTTCAATTATTACCTATACATTAAAAGGCGTATTTCACTTATTTAGTGGCAGTGATATTTTAACGATTTGAGTGGTATGCATTTAAATATGAATGATTAGGTGTTGGATAGGTAAAAACATGAGAATTGTGTGGTATGTATGTAAAAGCCCTTTTAAACTATCATGTGGAAATTTTGATAAGTTGTAAATTTTTGGGAAATGAGCATTTGAAATATGCGAATTATATTTAAATCAAATGATACCTTATAGTTGGCTGGTGAGTATTGCATTTCGTGAGTTATGAACATGTATTTTATTCTCTTATCTATAAAT
>JXCR01130770.1:53040-65920 GCA_002079205.1 Phalaenopsis hybrid cultivar
TATATATATATATATATATATATAGTCTGCATGAATATTGAGAAAATCCAACTGGTCTTACTTCTAAACAACAAAGGACAATATATCGGGATAATCAAAGGACGAGAACAATAAGTGTCATTTCCTTTGGTCGAAACTCTGAGATGACTGAGCATAAGCATAGTCGACGAAGAAAAATGAGTCCAATCCGAATGACAGTCGTTCATGATCAACTCTCTCAGCCGATTCTTGAACTCATAAATTTCTTAAAGAGCCTTTTTGATCCTTTGAGAAGGCTCATTTTCCAGGGAGAGCTGACTGTTAGATTACGGTTGTACACCCTGTGCTTGGTGACCCAGTTCATTCTAACGATAGGAGGGCTTCTTCTCAGAATTCTCTTGAGAGGGATGACTGACGACCTATTGGCAGTTTGAACGTTTGTCGACCGACTAATGTTTCCATTTGACTAAGGTTGTCGGGACATCTGATGCCCTTCTTCAACCGCGTATGAATATGAAATTGTGTTAAGATCAGTTATTAATACGACAGAATGTCTCGTAACATTCTTATTAAAAAAGGGACAAACATGTAACTTTACATTAGGTACCCCAGGAATATATAAATAGGGGTTTATTTTTATAATAAAGAACTACTGAATTTACTCTATCAAAACACTTGGGTTACTGCACACACACACTCTCTCTAAATCTTTCTCTCTCAGTTTCTCTTGTCCGTAATCACAGGACCTATTTAGATTCAATATCCTAAAAGGTGTGGTGAGCGTGAATCATGTCAATTACAAAAAGAGGAGCACACCACAGAGAAGAAACTCATTTGAGAGACACTGCAAACATAGAGTGCACGGGGGAATTTGTGCAATAACAAATCCAAGAAGTTAGGGACCAAATAGTGGGTCAGATGGCATAATTTAACCGCACATTACTCGAGGGAAGAGAACAAGTACCTAATAGCAGAACCCTCGAGAAAAAAAAAAACCCAAACCTTAAGGCTACCTAACGACTCAAGAGGCAGAAAGGATGGAATACTCAGTGTTGGGTCTACATCGTTGATCAGACAATGATTTGGATGTATGGAGGTCTACTGCCAACCGGAGAATGAGTTCTCCCAGCAGATCTCCCAAGTCTACATAAAAGTTCAAACTTCTTTCTTTAAAATCATACAAATGTTGGAGTGATCCAACCGATCATGTCACTTCCTTTGAACGATCGTCAGCTTCTCAAAATCTGACACACTGAATTATAGGTTATTTTATACCACATTGAAAGACTCGACCTTTAGGTGGTTTAATGGCCTCCCAACAAGAGTAATCACCTCTAAATTCAAGAAGATTTTCACGAAATTGTTTCCCAACTCCTAAAAAACCTGCAAGAACTCACATGCCATGTGACATGTCAAGCAAGGGCCAAATGATAACCTTTGTTTTTATGTTTCTCAGTTTTTGAGAGAAATGATAGAATTGTGGGATCATGAACCCGCAGTAGCACAGTTCACCCTGGCCCAAGGGTTGAGAAGTGAGCATTCAAGTATGCNAACCCAAATAGCACCAAACTCATACGGTACAACACACAAAAAGAAAAAAAAATTTAAAAACTTAAAAGTAGATGGTACATAAAAAGTCAACCAGGTCGACCCGCTTTAGTTCTGTCTGTCTTTAGTTCTCGGAAAGGAACCAACTAACAGATTGATGAGGTGTGTACCATTGCCCGAAGTAACTAGAGTATCATCCATTAGATTTCATAGCTCAAGTAGATATCCATTTTTCTTCTTCCTCCTAGAAGTGTAGACCTGCTATTCCTCATCCGAAGATTGTTGCTCATTCAGTGGCTGCGGTAGAAAGATTGCTAACAGTTGGGCCAACAAGTGTATGTAAGGTAAGAGTTGTTGCTTCTACCCCTGATATTTCCTGAAGATGGGTAGCTGCAAGGTTCTCCTGATTATCAGTCCGTGTAAGTATGAGTCCTTCATTATTATTTTCAGTAGGGTTTGAAAGTGTGGGCTGCTCAGCGTGGTCATCCAGCTTCTCATTGATCGCAGAAACAATATTTTTAGGGGGAAGGTCAACAGGGGCAATACACTTTCAAAACCCTACTGAATCAATACATGTCTCCCATCCATGAACCCCACTTTCTACTTTTCTGCTAATTTGAGGTCATCAAAACTTCTTCTGATAACTTCTATAGATGGGTGTTCCCACTGAAATTTCCCAATAAGAGCAAACTTGAATTTGTCAGTCACTGTTGAAATTTCTGACTCAGAGAAAGAGTATCGTCTTCCCACTTTTCCTGCTTGCATTTTAATAAAAGGGCAGTTACCTGTATCACGATGCTTCTTATAGCTTGAAAGGAAGACAACCACCGTCTTTTCCTGAGGATTACTCACCACGTGGGCAAATGAAATTTTGCTAGGTTCAACCAAAGAAGAAGGAAGCTCCATCACAACAAAGAGAAGCCCTGCAAGTCGGGCAGAGGGCAAAAAAAACGAGCTGAACTGGATGGGGTGAAGCTGCGGAGAAGACAAGAAACCGCAGATAAAATGCGCAAAAGAATTGCAGCTCGACAGACACAACCGTAGCTCAATGAGGGAATATATATATATATATATATATATATATATATATATATANAGGTTGAGAGCAATATGTGGAACTTCAAGTTAGTAGGGAAAAGTTTGGAATTTCTAGTGGTGAGGGTTCCATGTCTAGTTTTTTAGGAATAGCCAACAGGAAAAGTCCTATGGCTAGACCCTAGGCTACTAAAGAGTAAAAACTAAACCTCAACAAAAATTGAGGTCAACACTAACTTAAGGTTTAGGTTAAGTGATCCTATTGGATTAGGGTTAACTAACTTAAAGTTTGGGTTAACTAATCCTAAATATTTAGCGTTAACTAACCTAAGGTTTAGGTTAACTAATTTTATTGGATTAGGGTTAACTAACTTAAGGTTTGGGTTAATTAATCCTATTGGTTCAGGGTTAACTAACCTAAGGTTTAGGTTAATTAATCCTATTGGTTTAAGGTTAACTAACCTAGGGTTTAGGCTTAGCTAATCCTATGAATTATGGTTAATTAACTTAAGGTCTAGGTTAACTAATCCTATTGGTTTAGGGTTAACTAACCTAAGGTTTAAGGTTTAGCTAATCCTATTGGTTTAGGGTTAACTAACCAAAAGTTTAGGCTAACTAATCCTATTGGTTTATGGTTAACTAACCTAGGGTTTAGGTTAAGTAATCTTATTAGTTTATGGTTAACTAACCTAATGTTTAGGCTAAGTAATCTTATTAGTTTAGTGTTAATTAACCTAAGGTTTTGGTTAACTAATCCTATCAGTTTAGGGTTACTTATCCTAGGGTTTACATTAACTAATCCTATTAGTTTAGGGTAAATTAACCTAGGGTTTAATTTAACTAATCCTAGTGGTTTAGGTTAGCTAATTCTATTGGTTTTAGGGCTAACAAACATAGGGTTTAGGCTAACTAATCCTATTGGTTTAGGGTTAACTAAACTATGGCTTAGGTTAATTAATTCTATTAATTTAAGGTTAACTAACCTATGGTTTAGGTTAACTAATCCTATTGGTTTAGGGTTAACTATCCTAAGGTTTATGTTAACTAATCCTATTGGTTTAAGGTCAATTAACCTAATGTTTAGGCTTAGCTAATCCTGTTGGTTTAGGGTTAACTAACCTAAGGTTTAGGTTAACTAATCTTATTAGTTTAGGGTGAACTAAACTAAGGTTTAGGCTTAGCTAATCCAATTGGTTTAGGGTTAACTAACCTAAGGTTTAGGTTAACTAATCCTATAAGTTTAGTGTTAACTAACCTAATGTTTAGGCTTAGTTAATCCTATGGATTAGAGTTAACTAACCTAATGTTTAAGCGTAGCTAATCCTATGGATTAGGGTAAACTAACCTAAGTTTTATGTTGACAAATCTTAGTGGTTAGGATCACTAATCCTAATGGTTTAGGTTAAGGCTGGCCTAAGATTAAGGTTTAGTTTAAGAAGAACCTAATGTGTATGTTAAACTAAACTATAGTTCATGTTGACTAACCCTAATGTTCAAGAAGTTCAGTCTAAATTAAATGATAGGATGACTTAAATCTCAAGTTTAAAACGGTCCAACTGCTCATGTTTAAAATGGTCCAACAATTCAAATTGGAATCAACTAAAGTTTAAGTTTACTCAGACGAGACTCGGTCTAACGACTGGTTGGCCTAAAGTCTTAAATGACTAAAATTGGATTTAATAGGTGAATGACTCAATCCTTGAGTTAACTAACTAGCTCTGTAATTAGGTTGAATATGAGCTAAAGAGAATTGGCTAGGTTGGACTTAGGTTGAGCTTGGGTTAGGTAAACTTAGCCTAAATTAAACCTGAACCCTAATTAACGTGTTTTAATTATAAAAATTATTTTAAATGTGATTTTAAAATTTTTAAACCTCTTTTTATGGTCAAACATCCAATCAAAGAGAGTTATACAATTTTTATAATTTTTATAGTTTTTAATTTACATAAATATGTCGTTTTGTTCAAAAATCAAAATACAAATATAGAGACATTAAAATATCTTGGAAAAATCAGAGAAGCTCTCCCCAAGGCCATTTAATATCTCTACCAAATGTCATATTTTTCTAATTTATATTTTAATTTGTTTTGATTTAAATACTCCAAAACTTCAAAAATTAATTCAAAAATATTTGGTTGATGAAAAATTATCATTTTAGTTTTAAAAAATTCTTCTCATTTTTCTGAGTTCATAGCATCTTTTGGTTTATATTTTGGAGTTTTCTACAAAAATTTATGTAAGTTTGAAAGTTTAATAATTATTTCTTGAATAAAATAAATAAATAAATAATACAAAATGGCTGTATCATCTCCCTCACGCCCGATACCGAGAGCTGCGACATACGGAGGAGAACAAACGACCAAAACTTCTTGAAGTCCATTCTCCGCCGATTGTCAACAAAATTTAGCGTTCTTGGGCTCGTTTTGTTTCACTCAAAGAGTAGATCACATCCATACAGATACTTTGGTGTTTTATGATCTATTTTTTGACTGGAAGCGAGGGAAGTTCGGGATTATCATTTCAATTTAAGAGACATACCTGAGCCTAAGAGGTTTGTTCTCAATTAGGTTTGAATAAGTAGGTCTTCCTGAGTTTATCCAACTCCTCGTGACATCATTTTGACCTGATTTTCACGCCAGGTCGGAGGTTCACCAGAATTTAGCTCGGTTTCAGCTTTTACGGCGATGTCGTCGGTTTCCAGCCATGGAATGGGTGGGGGAGCTGTTGTTGTGTGTAGAGAAGGGAATCAAGTCTTGGGGGGTGTGGTGCTGTTGTTTATATAGGAAGAGAGGGAGAGAGAGAGAGAGAGCGAGCGAGCGAGCGAGAGAGAGAGANATGAGTGAAAATTATGGAGTTGTTCTTCAATAGAAGATGAATCCCATAAATCCAGCAAATTAAGTTCCAGGGGTATCACAAGAACCCTTGATGATGTTGATAAGAAACAAGGAATCAGATTCAACCCACAAATGATTAAAACTGCAGGCTTTAGCAAAATAGAGAGCCCAAAAAACAGCTTTACATTTAGTCTCAAAAGGATCAACAACCATAACAGGAGACCAAAAATATAAAATGCACTTCCCTCTGTGATTCCTGAAGACGCCAACAATACCTGCATGTTTAGGAGTGTAACTACCATCAGTGTTGACCTTTATTTAGCCATTCCAGAGGAGAGACCAACATATTTTAATAACTTTAGTAATAGAAGGTTTGGAAGAGGAGGACAGCTCAAATATAGCTCTAAACTTTTTAAATTTAATAAGTTTTTGAAGATAAGCTATGCAATTCAGACCCACTTCCGTGGCACCTAAGGGAGAAGCATCAAACTTCAATTGATTTCTAACCATCCAAATAAAACATGCCACAATATTAGGGATATCTTGGAGTTTAACACCCCTCCAATCAGACAAGCAGTTATAAAAGACATCCCATGAAAGATTCATGGTAGGAACACTAAGCTTAGCTAGGACAAAATTCCAAACTTGTTGTACCCAAGGACACGCAAAGAAAAGGTGAGCTAGGGTCTCCTCCTTTGACAGACAAAAAATACATCTGAAGGGACCTCTAAGACTCTTCAATTTTAAGATATCATCAGTGGGAATAATTTTAGAGAAGAGTGTCCAAATGAAAAAAGACATGGAAAGAGTAAGAAACCTGTTCCAAATTGTATGACCCCAATCCACCACCTGTTAGAGAGGGGTAGGCTGAGAAAAGTTCTTTTTAATCACAATTCTATCCTTTTTCCCTTGGACAATAGAGATTTTCTATATATTAGAGAGCTGAGAGGGGTTGCAGAATGGAAGGATAGGGTTCATATTCCAATTGCCATTCTCCCATAGATCCTTAACTAACATGGGGTAGGCTGGGGCATTGAGGTCTTGAAGCAGACTGCCTTCCAAAGACCAGTTATCCCACTAAAGATTTACCAATCATTCACCAATCTTCCAGACAAACATTTGTTCAGCTTCCTCTCTAACATGTAGCATCTTTTTCCAAATAGGAGAGTCCCCCAAACCATTAGATATATGACTAGGATGTTGTTGTTTACAGTATTTACCCCTTAGGAATTCAGCCCAAAGAGAGTTGTGGGATCTGAATTTAATCCGGAGCTTACAAATGTTAGTGTGCATTATTTGAGGGAGGGACTTAAAGCCTAATCCTCCTTCCCTTAAAGGTTTACAAACCTTAACCCAAGTGGTCCAGTGTTTTTGTTTCCTTTGGCCAGCCCATAGGAATCTATTGAACATTCCCTCCAAAAGTTTTTGAGTAGCCTTTTTCATAACTTTCATTTGTAATAGAGAAGAAGGAATGGCAGATAATACACTCTTCAGAAGGTTAATCCTACCCCCATCAGATAAATAAGTATTCTCCCAAGCTTGAAGTTTGCCTTGAATCTTTTCAAGGATATGATCAAACTGAAATTTTTTAGTTCTCCCTTTGATAAGAAACACCCCCAGATATTTCACAGGAAGGCAGCTGTTGGTAAAGTCATTTAAGTCAGAGACCTAGTTCTTAAACTCATTCTTGCATTGTTTGCTAAAAATAGAAATGCACTTCGAGACATTCAATTTCATTCCGGAAATATCCTGAAAATTCTCCAAGCACTGCATAAAGGATTTAACAACAGGTTTGGAAGCTTTGGAAAAGATAGTAATATCATTAGCAAAAGCCAAATGATTGATTAAAATGGATGATCTATGGCTATAAAGGGAGTGGGGTTTTTTGATTGCCATCTCATTCAAAATTATGGATAAGTAGTCAAAAACCAAAATAAAGATGGTAGGAGAGAGTGGATCTCCTTGTTTAATACCTCTGGATGCACTAAAGAAGCCATGTGAATTTCCATTAATAAAGACTAAATGAAAATTATTAGCCAGCCATCTATTGATTAGAGAAACAAAAGAAATGAGAAAACCTCTGACAATGAGAACTTGTTCAATAAAGTTCCAATTGATTGTGTCATAGGCTTTTTTGATGTCTAATTTGAATATTATATTCCCTCCTTTAGTGATTCTATCAAGATCCAATACCAACACTTGGGCTAGAAGAACATTGTCCACTATGCTTTTACCCTTGATAAAAGTTGTCTGATTTCTGCAAATAAGTTGATTCAAGTGAAGTTGTAATCTATGAACCAAAACCTTGTTGATGATGTTTGAAATAACAGAAGTAAGGCTGATAGGTCTAAAATTTTCCCATTTATGAAAAGCTTTTCCCTTGGGAACTAAAGTAATAGTAGTGCAGGAGAAAAATTTTGGTAGATCAGCAACCCAGAAAAAGCTTTGGACTGTTGCAATAACATCACCCTTCACAATCAACCAAGCCTTTTTATAGAAGTCAGATGTGAACCCATCTGGTCCAGCAACCTTAGAACTGTCAATAGAATTAAGTGCATCCCAGATTTCCTTCTCATCACGTATATCAGTGAGTGAAAGGCTTTGAGTGAACTCCATTTCCTTATTAAAAAGAGTGCATTGAATGGAAGGCTTGGGGACAGGAGGTTGCTTGAAAACTTCTTGAAAATACTTAATAACATTCAAAGCTATACCATCAGTAGATGTAATCAAATGTCCATCCTGGGTAATGATTTTGTGAATAGTATTGCATTTCCTCCCATAGTTGATGCAGGCATGATAATATTTAGAATTTCTATCACCATCACAGAATTTAACCCTATTAGCCTTTTGAGCATAGAAATCCTCTTGCATAGAGTTGGCTTCCAGAAGTTGTTCATTAGCAGAATTTAGATCAGTTTCAGTCTCAGAACCATTGACCAAGAGTTTTTCTAAAGTCAACACCCTCTTTTTAGCCTCCAGAACCTTGCTATCAATGTTCCCCACCACTTCCCAGTTCCACTTAAAGAGATGCTTACTAACTTTTTTATGTAAGAGACAAATTTTGATACCAGGGTTGTTCTGGTGTACATCAGCCCAAGACAGGGAGACTTGATTTAAAAAATCACTATGCATGAAACACAACTTTAGATATCTAAAGTTGGATTTATTTTTAATATTTTTAGCAGATATATTGACAAGTAAAGGTCTATGGTCAGACCCACTCATAACAAGGTGTTGAACAGATGTGTGGAGAAAATCTCTAAATCAAATGTCATTCACCAAAATTCTATCCAGCCTCTCCCATATCCTCCCCCTTCTCCATGTGTACTTAGGACAAGTAAAGCCCAAATCATACAGCCCAGCTGACTGAATTTTATCAATTAATGAATTCATAAGATTGATATCAGGAGATCTCCCACCCTTCTTCTCATTAAGTGTAGAGAGACTGTTAAAATCACCCCCAACAAACCAAAAATCCCTCATAGAATTGTTGAAGTCTTTCAACTGTTTTCAGAGCTCCCGTCTAGCAATGGAAGATCAGCCAACATATATAAAAGTGGCAAAGCCATTATAACTATTTAAATTAAGCTTCAAATGGATAAATTGGTCCCCATCTTTGATGACAGTACACAAATTTCTTTCCTACAGAACAACCAAATTTTACTGTTAGTGTTAACAAGCAGTTAGAAGCTAGGGAATTTCCTCACAATTTTGTTGATATGTTTAGATATCATAGGTTCAAGGATTGCAATGATCCAAGGTTTATACATCCTATTAAGTGCCATAATTCTGTTAAGGGATCTAGGATGTGCTAATCCCCTAAAATTCCAAGAGATTAAATTCATCATCCAACTGAGGTGGATTTTCCCTTCCTCCTAGTCCTAACTGTGCTAGTGGGGAGGGTGAGGGCTTCCTCCAGAGAAGAAGAGGAAGGAAGAAGATTCTTTAATTCTCATGGAATTTTCTTCTTTTTTGATTTTTGAACTTGCCGGCCCTCTTCTAAATCTTTTGCCATATGCAAGAGCAAAGGATCTTCCAAAGGAATATCAATAACTGTATCCTTAATTTCAACTGGGGGTGTTTGAATTGTAGTACATTGAAACTTTTCAACTTGAGGTGATACTGGGATAATAGTACAGTGAAGTTGCTCAACCTGAGGAGGTGAAACAATTTGTATAGAATTATTAGGATTGACAACACTTTTAACAATATTGTGTGATAACTCAGCCAACTCCTGCAAGGAAGCCTCCTGAGTCCTTGCCCCTGCAAAATCAGAATCATGGGCTGCAGTTCTATCTTCAGCAAACATCTAAAATCCTTGGGCTTCTTTTTTCCAAGAATTAGATCTGGAAGCTAACCTTCTTCTGAGATTAGGATGAAGCCTAAAGCATTTCTCATCAATGTGTCCAAACATTTTGCAGTGGTGGAAGTAATATGGTCTTTGTTCTGCTATGATTTTCTGCCAGTATCCATTATGCTCAGTACCCAATCAGATTTCTTCCACAGCTGGTAGGGTAATGTCTCTTTCAATCAAGATTCTAGCAACAGATGACCTTGATAAATTAAAGGTGGGAGCGTCCAACTTCAATGGTGTGCCCAAGGCTATGCCAATGTTGAAAAGTACTTTATGATTAAAGAAGTGGAGTTTAAGCTCTGGTAACTTAAACCAAATGGGGACCATTGGCAATTCTTTATTAGGGTCAAAGGCAGGTGTCCACTTTAATAAATTCATTAAGATACCTTCAATCAATATGGATTATTTTGAGAATATTCTGGCTTAGTCTTCTTCCCTTGTTAGATTGATGAGTATGTGCCTCCCATCAAGGAGCCCCACTTTCCAAGCTCCTTTGAATTTTAGTCCATCAAAGAATCTTCTCACAAATTCCATTCTAGGATGACCAAGCTGAAATTTTCCAATTAATGAGAAATTATAGTTCTCCATAAGGCCCTTGATTTCCTCCTCAGTATAAAAGATAGCCATCGTCCCACTTTTCTTGTAAATAGGTTTGAATAGAGGGTCATTCCTCTCATGGTACTCTTGAGGGAAAACTAGGTCATCATGGTTTTGGACATTTTCAAAGCCTTTCCCAACAATGTCAGTAAATGTGGCCTTAGCCCACTGGATATTAGTAGTAAGGTCAATAGCATTTGGATCAGTCGTTACTAAAAACTCACCACAGCACAGGATTTACCAGAGAACCAAAATTTCAGGTGAACCAATCGAGTCAGAACAAAAGAGAAGCTGATTGGACAGTAGAGGTAGTAAAGAAACCAGCAAAAACAAACCCAAAGACTAAAAAATCAAAAACCAAGAAGCAATAGTGGTGCTAAGAAATAGAACAGTAAAAAAATGAATAACAGATGCCCGGGAAGAGAGAAAGAGCTAGAGAAAGTTTGAACTTGAAGAATCCAGAGATGTAAAGTGAAAATTCTAGTAAATCTTGAGATAGCAGTTGAGACTAGAGCATTAGCAATAGCTAGAAGAGCCATTCAGCCGAAACCCTAGCAGAATATCAGAGAAGCCAGCCGCCAGCCGCCACCATTATTATATATATATATATATATATATCTATATAAATGAAACATTAATCATATATATAACNAAGATTCCTCCCAACTCTTTCAAATTCCTTGGTAAGGGCCAATCAACCATAGCCTTGATCTTGGACTGATCCACTGCTACTCCCGCCCTGGTCATCACATGTTCTAGGTACACCATTAACTGAGCAAAAGAATATTTCTTTAGATTAGCATACAATTGGTGCTCCATTAACTTCTCCAGGATTGTACTTAGGTTCTTCACATGCTCTGTCTCTATACGACTGTAGATTAGAATATCATAAAAGAAAATCAGGATAAATTTCTAGAGATAAGGTTGAAAACCCCTATTCATGAGGGATTGAATTGTCGTTGGGCTTTGGTGAGACCAAAAGACATCACCAAGAACTCATAATGTCTTTCTTGTTTCCTTGATGTTGTCTTGTGTACATCTGCTGGCTTATTCCTGATCTGGTGGTACTTTGACTTAAGATCGGTTTTTGAGAAAATGACTGCCCCATATAGCTCATATAGCAACTCATCAATCAGATGAATAAAAAATTTGTCCAACACCGCTTTCTTGTTCAAAGGTCGATAGTGCACAAGAATTTCCAATATCATCTTTTTTCTTCACCAACAAGACCGAACTGGAAAATGGGCACACTTTAGGCCTGATAATCTCATCCTCGAGCATCTCCTGGACCAACTTCTCAATCTCAGTCTTTTGAATCTGGGGGTATTTGTATGGTCTGATGTTGATAAGAGAAACACCCTCTTGCAATGTAATAATGTTCTCGTGCTCCCTTCGAGGTTGTAACCCTCTTGGCTACAGGAAAACATCATTAAACTGCTGTATAAGCTGCTGGTCACCTTTCAGAAACACTTTCAACTCTAAATCTTGAACCCCCTCAATGCTCTGCAACTCCACCAAGTAACCTAGTCCTGCTTCTCGAATCGACTTGAATATGGCTTTAAGCGATGCTATGGTTTTGCATAAGCTAGCATCTCCTCTCAGCGCCACGTTCCTAACCTCCATTAGGAATTCCATCATTGAGGTTTTCCAATGGACCTTCATCTCTCCCAATATTCACAACAACTTCATCCCCAAAATCACATATGTGCTGCCCAAATATAAAGGAAGTTTTCTACCACCTATTGGCCATGTAATGCCAGAACCAACCCCTTGCAAATTCTTTAACTTTTCTCCTTCCCTGCCCCCATCATGACGGCAAAACTCCCCGCCATTTTTAGCTTCAACTCTAGCTTTTTCACTGCCTGATTTGAGATGAAGTTATGTGTGGCATCGCTATCCACCAACACCACAATCGGTTGTTTCCCGATCCATCTCCTCACCTACGCCTCCGCCACATCCAAATGCGGATGCTCATCCTCTGCTGCTTCCTATTCTGATTCATTACTCTATGTATCCTCATCCTGAACTAAAAGAACCTGAAGGGCGTGCTCCTTGCAATGGTGTCCTGGCGCGTATTCCTCGTCACAACGGTAACACAATCTTTTGGCTCTTTTGTCCTGCACTTTTGCATCTACGAGGCTCTTGAAATTACCGGGCCAGGATCCTATACTCTTCTCTTTCGACATCTCTTTCTGAAATGACACCGTCTAGGTCTTCGGTGTCATGGCTGTCACAGCGCTCTTGTACAATCCCTCGTTGTTGCTGCTTTTAGCAGTCTTTTTCACCTGTTTCTTATGCCATCTTCAGCCTGTTCAAGGAGGACTGGATCGCCTTGCCAAGTCCAGGGAGGATTAGCTCTTCCACAGGCGTTACTGTCGGCACAAAAAAGAGAAAGAAAGAGATTGTTTGGGGGGTCGCCCGTAAGAAGCTGTCGGCAGCCGGAATCAAAATCCCGTCGCCCGCTTCGGAAGGACTTTTTAATTTACGTATATATATATATATATATATATATATATATATATATATATATATA
>JXCR01130770.1:109483-162664 GCA_002079205.1 Phalaenopsis hybrid cultivar
CCCCCGCCGCATGTAAAGCTACGGCAGGTGTCCGCATAGAAAAATTAGGCTTGTTCCAGAGACTAAGCTTCCGTTTAGGGTAACTTATTTGTTGGGTGTGTTTTGAAAATACAGTGCGTTTTGAAAACACACCTAACCTGTTTGAATAAACTGAGTTTTGAAAGTTTTTGCATTTTCAAAATACTAATATTTTCACATAGCAACTATCTAACAACTTCTAACAGATATCTTTTCTTAATCGCCCCAAACCCTCAATCGAGTATGCGTCACCGGCTTCATGGGATATTGGATTATGTGAAATCGCAACCCTTCTTGACAAGGGTTGCGCCGTCAGTGTCACCTCAATCAGGCACCGACGCCTCCCATCTCCTGGCATTCCCCGACACTATGAAGAACACCTTCATCTCAGGGAGGCCGATCTTCTCGATGCTACTGCCATCGCCAAATCAGTCGATGGTGGTTGTGCAGGACTGGGAACAGGAGCTGCCTAGGTCGGCGATGATTGGGACGCTTAACGTCCTGGATGGAGGCGAACAGATGGAGTAGACTGAGTTCTAACCGGATAAATTTAAAAGTTTTATGTTCTTTTTTGGTAGAATTAAAAATTTAGATTTTTTATGTGTAATTATGAAGTTTGTTGCTCATGTACTTAAAAATCCCTTCATCTCCTCTAAATCCACAGTCCAATAAGTTTTACTGAATCCGGGATTCAAGGCAAAACGGAGGAGAAATGAGATTTGAAGTTGTCAATTTTGCCGTCTGGCAGAAATTTGGCTAAAATATCATAAGAAACATGCGACCATGGCCGTCCCATGAACCCTACAATCGGCTCATAGCATGCCTTCGCTGCCTGAACACATCCGCCTCTGCATCGCTCCAATNTGAAACTGATTTTGAGTCCACAAAATTTTTAGATCTTCTCACATTTTTGAAATTAATCACATAAACATTGCTAATATGAATACCACCAATTGCCTTCTGTAAATTATTTTCAGCAAGTCACTTTTTATTCCCTTCTAGATTTTAGTGTCAAGTATTTACTTATATCACCAGTCACATGCCCAAAGCACCTGTTATAAAAAGACCACATGTATTCACTAGTCCTATTTTGAAGGCATCCTTGTATAATATACAAATTAGTAATATTGAGAACCCATAACATTTCGGGTCACTTCAATAAGGTAGATTAATGCGTATGGTGATGAGATTCCACATTTTTTTTAATTCCCATTTTAATTGTGTGTTCATATGAGATTTAGTGGGGCATAATGAGCAATGTATACAACTACTCCACATGAATGACATGTAAAGCTAGGAAATGAATGCATAAATCTATGAGATATAAGGCTCTTCATTTGAGAAGAGAATGCAACTAGAAGTGCCAGTCTAGATGGTGCAAATGGTGGTGAGGATTAGTGACCTATTTTCTATGATCGAATACTTCTCTTTTGAGGTAAGCATTTCCACTTTTAGTTATTCAAAGAACAACCCTTAATTTATGCTCCCACACTAAAAAATTATTAATTACACTTCCTAAATCAATATAACATTCTTTTAATTCATTATACTTTGTAGTAGTTTGTGCATATATACTTGACTTTTGTACGTGTAACATATTCGTTTGATATGATAAGATGTGTTTTAGTTATATAAATATAAATCAATTTTTGGTATTTTTATTTTTATGTCTGAAGAGTGATATTTAATTTGGTTGAGAAGACAGTTATGCGTCACCGGCTTCATGGGATGTTGGATTATGTGAAATCGCAACCCTTCTTGACAAGGGTTGCGCCGTCAGCGTCACCTCAATCAGGCACCGACGCCTCCCATCTCCTGGCATTCNATAAGATCTAATACTTCTCTTTTGAGGTAAACATTTCCACTTTTAGTTATTCAAAGAACAACCCTTAATTTATGCTCCCACACTCAAAAACTATTAATTACACTTCATAAATCAATACAAAATTCTTTTAATTCATTATACTTTGTAGTAGTTTGTGTATGTACACTTGACTTTTGTACGTATAACATATTAATTTGATGTGATAAGATATGTTTTAGTTATATAAATATAAACCAACTTTTGTTATTTTTATTTTTATATATGAAAAGTGATGAGAGTTATGCGTCACCGGCTTCATGGGATGTTGGATTATGTGAAATCGCAACCCCCCTTCTTGACAAGGGTTGCGCCGTCAGCGTCACCTCAATCAGGCACCGACGCCTCCCATCTCCTGGCATTACCCGACACTATGAAGAACGCCTTCATCTCAGGGAGGCCGATCTTCTCGATGCTACTGCCATCGCCAAATCAGTGGATGGTGGTTGTGCAGGACTGGGAACAGGAGCTGCCTAGGTCGGCGATGATTGGGACGCTTAACGTCCTGGATGAAGGCGAACAGTTGGAGTAGACTGAGTTCTAACCGGATAAATTTAGAAGTTTTATGTTCTTTTTTGGTAATATTAAAAATTTAGATTTTTTATGTGTAATTATGAAGTTTGTTGCTCATGTACTTAAAAATCCCTTCATCTCCTCTAAATCCACAGTCCAATAAGTTTTACTGAATCCGGGATTCAAGGCAAAACGGAGGAGAAATGAGATTTGAAGTTGTCAATTTTGCTGTCTGGCAGAAATTTGGCTAAAATATCATAAGAAACATGCGACCATGGCCGCCCCATGAACCCTACAATCGGCTCATAGCATGCCTTCGCTGCCTGAACACATCCGCCTCTGCATCNTTCTGGCAGAAATTTGGCTAAAATATCATAAGAAACATGCGACTATGGCCGCCCCATGAACCCTACAATCGGCTCATAGCATGCCTTCGCTGCCTGAACACATCCGCCTCTGCATCGCTCCAATCCCTTCATTTTCCCTCTCCTCACCCCAATGGCGAACTCAAGGAACAATACAATGAAGACCAGTACACAAAATCCCAGAGCATAGCAAACCGATCCTACTGGACCAGAAAGATCCACTTTCTCTCCTCGACCCCCGGCCGCATTGACGACGCTCTCCGTCTCATCGACCACCTCCGCCTTCGCGGCTTCCATCCCGACTCCATCAATCTATCCAGCATCATCCATGGCCTGTGCGCCGTCGGCCGCTCCGACGAGGCTCACCGCCGCCTCCTCTTCTCCTTCACATCCGGTATTGTTCCCGATGATCGCACGGCCAACGTTCTCCTCGCTCGTCTTCTGGACGCCTCCACACCTCGCCTTACCCTCTCCGTTCTCTGTCAACTGCTTCTCGCTAAGCCCGCTTTCGTTCCTTCTCTTACCAATTACAACCGCCTCATCGACCAGTTTTGTTCTCTTTTAGATCCCTTTGAAGCCCATAGTCTCGTTCTTGACATGATTGCTCGTGGCCGCTACCCTAGTACGGTGACATACACTGCCCTTATTGATGGATTTGGTCGAGTTGGTCTTTTGGATGATGCACGGAGGGTGTTTGATGAAATGTTGCAGAGAAAGATTCAGCCAAATTCACTTACGTACAGTGTTTTCATCAGGTGGTTGATGAGAAAGAAGAGAGTGCGGGAAGGAAAGGAGATGATGGAAAGGCTGTGGATAAGAATGCAACAAGAGGACGACGGAGCAGTCCATAGTGCTGCTTTTGCGAATCTGATTGATTCCTTATGTTTGGAAGGTTTTTTCCACGAGGTGTTTAGGATAGCAGAGGAGATGCCACAGAAGAAGTGGGTTTGTGAGGAATTCGCTTATGGGCAAATGGTGGATTCTTTATGCAAGTTTGGGAAGCATCATGGGGCTTCAAGGATTATCTACATAATGAGGAAGAGGGGTTTCATTCCTAGTATGGTTTCATATAACAGTATTGTTCATGGCTTGAGCAACCAAAGGGGTTGCATGAGGGCTTACCAGCTTTTCAGAGAAGGGATTGAATTTGGTTATTCTCCCTCAGAGCCAACTTATAAAGTGCTTGTTGAGGCTCTATGCCAGGAGAAAGATCTCCTCAAGGCTAACAATGTTGCAGAGTTTATGTTAGAGATCAAAGGGGCTGATAAAATTCGAATATACAATATATTTCTGAGTGCACTTCGCCTTGCAGATAATCCAAGTGAGCAGCTGAATGTTCTGGTATCAATGCTTCAGAAACAATGCCATCCTGATGTTGTTACACTCAACACTGTCATCCATGGTTTCTGCAAGATTGGTAGGGTTGATGAAGCTATGAAGATATTGGGTGATATGATGGAGAGGAAATTCTGCTCTCCTGATGTTGTGAGCTTCACTACTGCTATTACTGGCCTTATTGATGTTGGTAGGTTTGAAGAAGCATTGCATTTTATGCACAAAGTAATGCCTGAGCACCATTGTACTCCTAATATAGTGACATATAACACAGTTCTCCGTGGATTGTTTAAACTTGGGAAGGTGGAGAAATCAATGGAGATTTTCCATGAAATGGTGGGCAAGGGGTTACAAGCTGATAGTATGACTTATACTGTAATTATTGAAGGACTTTGTCAAGCTGGGCAGCTTGAGCAGGCAAAGATGTTTTGGGATGAAACAGTGTGGCCTTCGAATGTGCATGATGACTATGTTTATGCTGCAATAATGAGAGGTTTGTGCAAGTTGGGCAAGCTAGACGTGGCTTGTGATTTCTTGTATGAGTTGGTGGACTGTGGGGTTTCTCCAGGGACTGTGAATTATAATATTTTGATTGACAGTGCTTGCAAGCAGGGAATGAAAAAGCTAGCTTATCAGATTGTGGGTGAGATGAGGAAGAATGGATTGAAACTGGATTCGGTAAGTTGGAGGATTTTAAACAAGCTACATGAGAGGGAAAGCACAATTATTCCTAATACCGATCAAGAAATGAGTGGAACTGGGAAGGAAGGATCTTCAATGTCATTGGGGCTTATAATTGATGAAAAGAAAGAATGCATCAACAAGAATGACGGAGAGCATGGCGATCAATTAGTAGGTCTTGTGGATTATTCCTTAACTTCTAAGTTCATTCAAGTTGATGAGATTGATGAAGTTTGCTCATCTCCGGTGGAAACTAGTCTGCATGGCTCTATCAATGAGATTAAGATGATAGGGAAAAGGCAAAAAGAACCATTGTCAAAGCTTGCTAGGAGGGTGTTTGGACTACTATAAATTGATCACTAAGCGAATTGAGAAGTATTAGCTACCAATGTTTTGAAAGCTCTGCTCCTTCAATGCTTTCAATGTAAGATTTATTCATTGACATTTTTGTTTGTAACTCTTTTGGGGGTTTTGGTGTGTTTGTTTTGTCTGTGCTTTTAGGATTTTAATATTTAATGCGTGTATTTTATAATGTATCATAATACTATGTATAATTAGATTAGAAGAATATTTTAGCTAAAATTTTTAACAGTAAATGATATTGTGAGTAATCTTTTACTCATTAACCAATCATTTTGTGTAAATGACAATAATGCTATGTGGCTGCCTTGTGACACAGTTACCATGCAATATGTTTAGGATATGTTTTTTAGAAGTCTTAAGTTTTTTTCTGAGAAATTAAAACAGAGAGGTTCTGTTCGTCAAATGGAATAGAGTTTGCTTATCATCATTGTTTATTTGCTGTGGCTTCACACAAGCTCTGCATATCTAATTTTCTCTTTAGTTATGCTAATACAAATGAAATTCAACTCTTCTGGGACCATACTATTAAATTGCTGTTTTATCACAGGTCCTAAAAGCCTAAGGAGAATGCTTCAAGATGGGATCAATCANGATTAGATTAGAAGAATATTTTAGCTAAATTTTTTAACAGTAAATGATATTGTGAGTAATCTTTTAGTCATTAACCAATCATTTTGTGTAAATGACAATAATGCTATGTGGCTGCCTTGTGACACAGTTACCATGCAATATGTTTAGGATATGTTTTTTTAGAAGTCTTAAGTTTTTTTCTGAGCAATTAAAACAGAGAGGTTCTGTTCGTTAAATGGAATAGAGTTTGCTTATCATCATTGTTTATTTGCTGTGGCTTCGCACAAGCTCTGCATATCTAATTTTCTCTTTAGTTATGCTAATGCAAATGAAATTCAACTCTTCTGGGAGCATACTATTAAATTGCTGTTTTATCACAGGTCCTAAAAGCCTAAGGAGAATGCTTCAAGATGGGATCAATCATGAATGTAGCAGTTTGTTTTATTCAAAACATGGCAAATTAAACCAAAGAAAAAAAAAAGAAAAAAAAAAGAAAAAAAAAAGCTGGAAATTAGCTTGTGCTGTGGAATCCTTTTATGAACATTCAAACATCATACAGCTATGTCCTTGTGTTTTTGTGGTCGCGCCTATTGTGGGGCTCTAAGAAGGCACACATTGCCTTTGGAGCTTTTGATCNTCTGGAAATTAGCTTGTGCTGTGGAATCCTTTTATGAACATTCAAACATCATACAGCTATGTTCCTTGTGTTTTTGTGGTCGCGCCTATTGTGGGGCTCTAAGAAGGCACACATTGCCTTTGGAGTTTTTTATCCCATTTATCCAAGCACATAACTCTAGGGCTCCTACCCGCTATGATGATGTTTGAGCTTGAAGCCGGTCACTAATGCCGTGACAGAAAAAACTGGTAAACATTTCCACTTGAAAACTAAAACTTTTTGATTCCATCTCCGAAATAAATTATGTACTATTTAACCTAAAAACTAATTTTGTTCTTACATCCATAGCCTCTTTGTTCGTTGGATCTGGATTGCAGTTTAGTGATGGAAAGCTTGAGGAAGCTCTGGTTGCAGGTACTCTGCGCTCTAGTCACTTAAAAATAGAAATAATTAGTTATACCTTTGTTCTCATCCTTTTTTTCTTGATGTTAAGTTCAAGATTTTTAGAGGTTGAGTTTTAACATCTAAAAATAGGATCATTAATAGGTTTCTTGTTTGGATACGGTAGAGATGTTGAGTGAACTAAATGCTTGAACTTTAAAATTTAAGGTGCTTGGTTGGAGAAAAAACAAATACAAAGTAATTTGTTGAGGTATTTGGATTTCCCTTGTTAGTTTATTTTTGTTGTATTCCAAATTTACTCAAACCTGGCGAATTAAGATTATATTGCTTTGTAAGTCTGTGATGAGACCTCTTGCTTGCTCGATTCCTTGTGTCGCTTGCTTGATCACTGCTCATCACTTGTGTTTGATCACTGTTATTTGCTTGCCTCACACTCTATCATTGTTATTTTTGCCCCATCACTCAAGACCCGCATGCGACATCACCATGGCCATGATGCTTCTCACAATAAATGGGCAAAAAATGTATTTTCTTAGATACAATAACATTTGTAAGTAACTCATAATTTATATTTGTAAGTAAAAATATATTTCCACATATAAAATTAAAATATATCATATGTGACGCAAGAATATTTGGACTTGTTCGGTTCAAGGGAAATTGAAGGCATGCTGGCTCTTTACGCTTAGGGATTGCCGTCCAATTGGAGTGGGGCCCACTCCTAGTTATTAAGGACTATATATCTGCTTTAGGGTTTAATTTTTTTTGTGATATGTTTCGAGACAGTCGTCAATGTCTCTTTTCTCTCTACTAATCGTATCCTAGGGTTCTAAGTGGTGTTCCAAGTGGCTTTTAACTTTCTTACACCCTTATCCCAACCTTTCTTGCACGTTCCCACACCCTTTTCCCTATTTTTTTTACAGCTGCCACCCTGGACACACCTCCCACCGCTGTTCTTGCTTCTTGCCACTTTTCCCTTGCTGCCACCACCTCCCAACTTGTTAGTTGATCCCCTTGCCACCTTTCTGGAGGTCCAAACTCCTAGTTGGCACCACCTTTACCTTGGATCCTACTGTAGTTCGAGTGTATTGTTGTTTTGTTGCTAATTTACATTTTTCTGTTCATTTGCTGTAATTTCAGATTTTGAAGTTAGTAATAATATTTTCTTTTTATTTGATGTTTGTTAAATTTTGGTATCATTTTGTATTAGAGCTAACCCAACCCTAATTTTATCCTAAAGTTACCTAAACCCACAAAATATAGCAAAATCTTGACCCGAACCTAATTACCCTCTCTTATTTTCAAAATAAAAAATCCTTTTTTTGTTTGCACCGTAAATACATCATATTTCACCTCTCAAACTTAAACCCTATCCAAGCCATCAAGGAGACGAGAGTCGAAATTTGATCGGGAACTTATCATGAAAGAGATGCAGCGGGAAATCCACTGAGTTCAACAAAGACTTGCTAAAGTTTAGGAAGGGACCCATGGAAAGATCAATGCTGACTGTGATAGTGAGATTCGATGAGGAAAGGGTGGAAAATCTGAATCTCTTCGATAGAGATGATTCCAATGATGAGGATGATATGTGACAACACTTTGGGATTTAGCATCAGAGGAGGCTGAAGGATGGATTAACTTTTGGAGGATATGGAGATATGGGGGTGAAAGTAGACCTGCCGAATTTTGAGTGGAAAATGAATCTAGATGATTCTATTGAGTGGTTGCAGACTTTTAAAATGGTTTTCAATTATAAGGATGTGTCAATTAATAGGAGAGTGAGGTTTGTTGCAATAAAACCAAAAAAGAGTACCTTTTTTATGGTGGGAGAATCTGAAGAGAGTGAGGCATAGCGAAGGTAGGACTAAGATCACTATGTGGAAGAAGATGAAGAAGGAGATGTAGAGGAAGTATCTACCCGACACTACGTCTTGACATGTTCTTGAGGCTACATCACTTATATCAGGGGGAGTTGTTAGTAGAGTAGTTCACAATAGAGTTTAAGCAACTCATGATAAAATGTGAGCTGAGGGAGTCAGAGGAAAACGCTATAGCCAGATATTTGAGAAACTTGAAATCAACCATCAGTCATGTCGTTCAGCTACAGTCATATTGATCATTGAGCGGTGTTCAAACATTGGCCATAAAGGCAAAGAAATGACAGAAGCATATTGCGACCTCGTTGTCATTCAGACAATCACTCTGATTCACAACAGGAGAAGCTCGTAGGAGTACAACTAAGGAAGTTGTGAAAACTGTCCAAAAAGATGATGGAGCTTATCAGAGTGGGAAGGAACCCGAGGCAGCGCACCCAACACGATGGCCGTAAGAAAATGTTTCAGATGTCATGGGTACAGACACATCGCCTCCAATCGGCCTACTACCGGAGTTGTCTATTTCAATAAGCAAAGAGCTATTGAAGAAGTGGACAATGACATTTGAAACATAAAAGACAACGAAAAGGTATAGGAGTACCGACTTCCAAATGATGAGAGCAAGATGTTTGATGTTTGTGGTTTAACATTGACTTCACCTATCTTTTATACCTGTTGCACGGTGAAGGAAAATATATATAGCCTTATCATCGATCAAGGTAGTTTTCAGAATGTGGTGTCTTCACATATGATGGATAAGTTGAATCCCACTACTTAGAGATATTCCCTGACTTGGTTGAAGAAGAGGAATATTGTTAGCATCGATAAGAGATGACTCGTAGAATTTTCTATTGGGGATCGGTTGCATGAATAAGTGTTGTGTGATGGTGTATTCATGGACGTCTGTTACATCCTATTGGGAAGGCCGTGGCTGTTTGATCATATGACTTAACATGATCGATTCAAGAACGCTTACTCATTTATCAAGGATGGAAAGTTTATAGTTCTCCTACCTTTGCAGAGTCCAAGGTCATAGGTGCTCTTGCCACGAGGAGACCCCAATGAGATCTAGTTTGATTTTGTTAGNTGGAACTGTGAATTATAATATTTTGATTGACAGTGCTTGTAAGCAGGGAATGAAAAAGCTAGCTTATCAGATTGTGGGTGAGATGAGGAAGAATGGATTGAAACTGGATTCAGTAACTTGGAGGATTTTAAACAAGCTACANATTATGCCTCTGTTGTCATCATTTTTTTCTTGATGTTAAGTTCAAGATTTTTAGAGGTTGAGTTTTAACATCTAAAAATAGGATCATTAATAGGTTTCTTGTTTGGATACGGTAGAGATGTTGAGTGAACTAAATGCTTGAACTTTAAAATTTAAGGTGCTTGGTTGGAGAAAAAACAAATACAAAGTAATTTGTTGAGGTATTTGGATTTACCTTGTTAGTTCATTTTTGTTGTATTCCAAATTTACTCAAACCTGGAGAATTAAGATTATATTGCTTTGTAAGTCTGTGATGAGACCTCTTGCTTGCTTGCTCGATTCCTTGTGCCGCTTGCTTGATCATTGCTCATCACTTGTGGTTGATCACTGTTATTTGCTTGCCTCACACTTTATCATTGTTATTTTCGCCCCATCACTCAAGACCCGCATGCGACATCACCATGACCATGATGCTTCTCACAATAAATGGGCAAAAAATGTATTTTCTTAGATACAATAACATTTGTAAGTAACTCATAATTTATATTTGTAAGTAAAAATATATTTCCACATATAAAATTAAAATATATCATATGTGACGCAAGAATATTTGGACTTGTTCGGTTCAAGGGAAATTGAAGGCATGCTGGCTCTTTACGCTTAGGGATTGCCGTCCAATTGGAGTGGAGCCCACTCCTAGTTATTAAGGACTATATATTTGCTTTAGGGTTTAATTTTTTTAGTGATATGTTTCGAGACAGTCATCAATGTCTCTTTTCTCTCTACTAATCGTATCCTAGGGTTCTAAGTGGTGTTCCAAGTGGCTTTTATCTTTCNGGCCCACTCCTAGTTATTAAGGACTATATATCTGCTTTAGGGTTTAATTTTTTTTGTGATATGTTTCGAGACAGTCGTCAATGTCTCTTTTCTCTCTACTAATCGTATCCTAGGGTTCTAAGTGGTGTTCCAAGTGGCTTTTAACTTTCTTACACCCTTATCCCAACCTTTCTTGCACGTTCCCACACCCTTTTCCCTATTTTTTTTACAGCTGCCACCCTGGACACACCTCCCACCGCTGTTCTTNTCTTTCGTACACCCTTATCCCAACCTTTCTTGCACGTTCCCACACCCTTTTCCCTATTTTTCTTACAGCTGCCACCCTGGACACACCTCCCACCGCTGTTCTTGCTTCTTGCCACTTTTCCCTTGCTGCCACCACCTCCCAACTTGTTAGTTGATCCCCTTGCTACCTTTCTGGAGGTCCAAACTCCTAGTTGGCACCACCTTTACCTTGGATCCTACTGTAGTTCGAGTGTATTGTTGTTTTGTTGCTAATTTACATTTTTCTGTTCATTTGCTGTAATTTCAGATTTTGAAGTTAGTAATAATATTTTCTTTTTATTTGATGTTTGTTAAATTTTGGTATCATTTTGTATTAGAGCTAACCCAACCCTAATTTTATCCTAAAGTTACCTAAACCCACAAAATATAGCAAAATCTTGACCCGAACCTAATTACCCTCTCTTATTTTCAAAATAAAAAATCCTTTTTTTGTTTGCACCGTAAATACATCATATTTCACCTCTCAAACTTAAACCCTATCCAAGCCATCAAGGAGACGAGAGTCGAAATTTGNATTGTTGTTTTGTTGCTAATTTACATTTTTCTGTTCTTTTGCTGTAATTTCTGATTTTGAAGTTAGTAATAATATTTTCTTTTTATTTGATGTTTGTTAAATTTTCGTATCATTTTGTATTAGAGCTAATCCAGCCCTAGTTTTATCCTAAAGTCACCTAAACCCACAAAATATAGCAAAATCTTGACCCGAACCTAATTCCCCTCTCTTATTTTCAAAATAAAAAATCCTTTTTTTTTGTTTGCACCCTAAATACATCATATTTCACCTCTCAAACTTAAACCCTATCCAAGCCATCAAGGAGACGAGAGTCGAAATTTGATCGGGAACTTATCATGAAAGAGATGCAGCGGGAAATCCACTGAGTTCAACAAAGACTTGCTAAAGTTTAGGAAGGGACCCATGGAAAGATCAATGCTGACTGTGATAGTGAGATTCGATGAGGAAAGGGTGGAAAATCTGAATCTCTTCGATAGAGATGATTCCAATGATGAGGATGATATGTGACAACACTTTGGGATTTAGCATCAGAGGAGGCTGAAGGATGGATTAACTTTTGGAGGATATGGAGATATGGGGGTGAAAGTAGACCTGCCGAATTTTGAGTGGAAAATGAATCTAGATGATTCTATTGAGTGGTTGCAGACTTTTAAAATGGTTTTCAATTATAAGGATGTGTCAATTAATAGGAGAGTGAGGTTTGTTGCAATAAAACCAAAAAAGAGTACCTTTTTTATGGTGGGAGAATCTGAAGAGAGTGAGGCATAGCGAAGGTAGGACTAAGATCANGCTGTGATAGTGAGATTCGATGAGGAAAGAGTGAAAAATCTGAATCTCTTCGATAGAGATGATTCCAATGATGATGATGATATGTGACAACACTTTGGGATTTAGTATCAGAGGAGGCTGAAGGATGGATTAACTTTTGGAGGATATGGAGATATGGGGGTGAAATTAGACCTGCCGGATTTTGAGTGGAAAATGAATCTAGATGATTCTATTGAGTGGTTGCAGACTTTTAAGATGGTTTTCAATTATAAGGATGTGTCAATTAATAGGAGAGTGAGGCTTGCTGCAATAAAATAAAAAAAGAGTACCTTTTTTATGGTGGGAGAATCTGAAGAGAGTGAGGCATAGCGAAGGTAGGACTAAGATCACTATGTGGAAGAAGATGAAGAAGGCGATGTAGAGGAAGTATCTACCCGACACTACGTCTTGACATGTTCTTGAGGCTATATCACTTATATCAGGGGGAGTTGTTAGTAGTGTAATTCACAATAGAGTTTAAGCAACTCATGATAAAATGTGAGCTGAGGGAGTCGTAGGAAAACGTTATAGCCAGATATTTGAGAAACTTGAAATCAGCCATCAGTCATGTCGTTCAGCTGCAGTCATATTGATCATTGAGCGATGTTCAAACATTGGCCATAAAGGCAGAGAAATGACAGAAGCATATTGTGATCTCGTTGTCATTCAGACAATCACTCTGATTCACAACAGGAGAAGCTCGTAGGAGTACAACTAAGGAAGTTGTGAAAACTGTCCAAAAAGATGATGGAGCTTATCAGGGTGGGAAGGAACCCGAGAGCAACGCACCCAACACGATGGCCGTAAGAAAATGTTTCAGATGTCATGGGTACAGACACATCGCCTCCAATCGGCCTACTACCGGAGTTGTCTATTTCAATAAGCAAAGAGCTATTGAAGAAGTGGACAATGACATTTGAAACATAAAAGACAACGAAAAGGTATAGGAGTACCGACTTCCAAATGATGAGAGCAAGATGTTTGATGTTTGTGGTTTAACATTGACTTCACCTATCTTTTATACCTGTTGCACGGTGAAGGAAAATATATATAGCCTTATCATCGATCAAGGTAGTTTTCAGAATGTGGTGTCTTCACATATGATGNGGGACAATGGCACTTGAAACATAAAAGACAACGAAAAGGTATAGGAGTACCGACTTCCAAATGATGAGAGCGAGATGTTTGTGGTTTGACGGGCCCTTCAGACTAAGACTACAAAAGATTAACATTGGCTTCAACTTATCTTTTATACCTGTTGCACTGTGAAGGAAAATATATATAGCCTTATCATCGATCAAGGTAGTTTTCAGAATGTGGTGTCTTCACATATGATGGATAAGTTGAATCCCACTACTTAGAGATATTCCCTGACTTGGTTGAAGAAGAGGAATATTGTTAGCATCGATAAGAGATGACTCGTAGAATTTTCTATTGGGGATCGGTTGCATGACAAAGTGTTGTGTGATGGTGTATTCATGGACGTCTGTTACATCTTATTGGGAAGGCCGTGGCTGTTTGATCACATGACTTAACATGATCGATTCAAGAACACTTGCTCATTTATCAAGGATGGAAAGTTTATAGTTCTCCTACCTTTTGCAGAGTCCAAGGTCATAGGTGCTCTTGACACGAGGAGACCCCAATGAGATCTAGTTTGATTTTGTTAGAGGGTAGTAAGATAGAAGAGCCGATATCAGGCACATGACTGTCACCACAGAAAAAATTTTAGGATATCATGATCTACAATTTATTGTTAGGGCTGTCATTGATAAGGGAGGTTCAGTTTTTCTTCACTTTATACATGAATGAGTCAACCTTGAGATGCTTTTGAAGGACTCTATGGATTACGCTTGACATGAAGTTTCTGTTCAGTTCAGCTATGTACCCACATATGATTGGATAGATAAAGATGACTAACAATTCTGGAAACCTTTTCAGGTGTTTTGTAAGACAATGCATCCGATAGTGGGATGTAGGTGCTTCTAGAGACGCAGTCGAAGACCCTCCAGTCTTGGGAGATCACAACATTCCCGCTATCTGCAACGTTATCGATTGAACTTCATATTATGAGGAGACAGAAGCTTCGACGAATGAAGTTGAAGCTCCCCCAACCCCAGAACACTGATGTGGGGCGTGGAAGTATGAGACGCCTAAACCGGTTCAGCCCAGGGACAACTGAGGACCAACTGTATCTCTAGGCTTAGGGATTGCCACTCAATTGGTGCGGGGCCCACTCCTAATTATGTAGGGCCATTAATTTGCTTTTGTTTGTGTTTAGGATTTAGTTTTTGCTGTGATTTATTTCGGGATAGTTGTTGGTGACTTTTTTTTTTATGGGTTGTATCCTAGGGTTCCAAGTGGTGCTCTGGCTGTACCTTGGTCTCCATGTGGTGTTTATCCTTCTTTCACCTTTCCTCTAACCTTCCGTCATGTTCACGCACCCCTTTTTTGTTTTTTCTTGCTGCCACCACCCTGANTGACAGTGCATCCGATAGTGGGATGTAGGTGCTTCTAAAGACGCAGTCGAAGACCCTCCAGTCTTGGGAGATCACAACATTCCCGCTATCTGCAACGTTATCGATTGAACTTCATATTATGAGGAGACAGAAGCTTCGACGAATGAAGTTGAAGCTCCCCCAACCCCAGAACACTGATGTGGGGCGTGGAAGTATGAGACGCCTAAACCGGTTCAACCTAGGGACAACTGAATCTCTAGGCTTAAGGATTGCCACTCAATTGGTGCGGGGCCCACTCCTAGTTATGTAGGGCCATTAATTTGCTTTTGTTTGTGTTTAGGATTTAGTTTTTGTTGTGATTTATTTCGGGATAGTTGTTGGTGTCTTTTTTCCTTTATGGGTTGTATTCTAGGGTTCCAAGTGGTGCTCTGGCTGTACCTTGGTCTCCATGTGGTGTTTATCCTTCCTTCACCTTTCCTCTAACCTTCCGTCATGTTCACGCACCCCTTTTTTGTTTTTTCTTGCTGCCACCACCCTGAACAGCACCTCCCACCACTATTCTTACTTCTCGCCGCTTTCCCCTTGTTGGCGCCACCTTCTCCATAACCGATGCCACCTTTTAGCTTGCTAGCCGACCCCCTTACCACCTTCCCGGAGGTCCAAACCCCTAGCCGACTCCATCTCTATCTTAGATCCTACCCAAGNACACCTCCCAACACTGTTCTTACTTCTCGCCGCTTTCCCCTTGTTGGCGCCACCTTCTCCATAATCGACGCCACCTTTTAGCTTGCTAGGCGACCCCCTTACCACCTTCCCGGAGGTCCAAACCCCTAGCCGACTCCATCTCTATCTTAGATCCTATCCAAGTTCGAGTGCGTGTTGTTTTGTTGTCATTTCAGATTTCCTTGTTGTTTTGTTGTACTTGTAGATTTTGAAGACAATAATAATATTTACTTTTTCTTAGATGTATGTTAAATTCCAATTTCAATTTCGATAACATATTCTTATAATTGTATCACATAAAGAAAATTTATTTCACCCATTTTAAAAAATAAGATAATAAAATTAGGTGAAGAAGAAGTACACGAGTAGTTCACATTAATTAGTACTTGAAGATGAACACAAATCTTAATTTTGTTTTTAAATAATGCATTTTTCACAAATATCTTTTCTTATCTATGTATAAGATTTGAAATTCCTGGCACATTCTTTGCTTTCCTCTGATTAGTGGCTATATTCTACTTTTTATTGAAGTTTTAACTTTACTAAAGATTTGAGAGATTGCACAGTCTTTCATGTATGCAATATATATATATATATATATATATANGATGCATTTTTCACAGATATCTTTTCTCATCCATGTATAAGATTTGAAATTCCTGGCACAAATTCTTTGCTTTCCTCTGATTAGTGGTTATATTCTACCTTTTATTGAAGTTTTAACTTTACTAAAGATTTGAGAGGTTGCAGAGTCTTTCATGTATGCAATATATATATATATATATATATATATATANCAGCTTCATGGGATGCCCGAGCCTTTGATGATGCCATACGGATAATTGAAGAATGGTCGGTAGTGCTGTAACTTGTTGCACTTTGTAGAGACCATTGGTGCTTCTTCCCTCAAGGATGATTAGATGAGTTTTCTTATCCTGAATCTAATAACCGGCTGAATGAAATGATATTATGCAATCATTATCTTTAGCCAACTTTTGTACCGATAGTAAATTGAATGCTGAATTGGGTGTATGTAACAAAAGAGAAATTTAAAGCTTACACTTTGGAGTAGGAAGAATTCCTTTACCTGTATAAGTTATAGGAATTGTCTCAGCATTTCCAACAGTAATCTGCTCATTACCTGTATAGGTTTGAGAATTTTGAACATCTGTAAAATGATTAGTGATGTGAGAAGAAGCTCCACTGTCCAAAATCCAGTCATTTGAGTTGTTGTCATCGGTTGCTATGAAGGCTTTTGAAGAATTGTTTCTGGCAGTTNATTAGTTATTCCTTTATTAGTGGTATTTTTCTATTGGCCATTGGTTTTTCTGCTCTGTTTTCGTATTAACTTATCCACTCTCTATATATACAGAGGAGTGGTTGTAATTTTAATGATATACTCTTATTTTTGAGGATTGAATAGATCTCTGTTTTCTGTTTGTTGAGAATCAAGAACAGGTTTCAAATGGTATCAGAGCTTTTCTCCTAAGAGATTTATCAATGTTTTTTTCTCATCTTCTTGCAAGGCTCTTTTCTCCTCTTCCTTCAGATTCCTGCGTGAGCTTGTAAATATTATCATCAAATTCAGTTTCTTCTTCTTTTTCGGCCTTCAAACAACATGGATTGGTCTTCTCAAACCAGTTCTCCAACCCAAATACTCAGCAATCATCCTATCTCTCCCTTTCTGAAATTTCCACCCAGAAATATCAAATCCATGGCATCAGATTTGGAGTGCGCAAGTGGTGAAACTCTTTCAAGCCAACGGTTTTGAATCATTCCTAAATGGAGATGCAGTTTGTCCTTCACAATGCCATCAGTAATCAAGATTACATTCTTTGGAAGTAGACTGATGAAAATCTCTCTTCAGCCTTGCACACAGCATTCTGTTCTACATCTTGATGCTACGGCAGACATGAAAAACTCTGCTAAGAAGGCTGCAGTCCTCAAATCGATTGCTTGTGATACAACTCAAGAATGAGTTGCATCATATCTCCATGGGGAGTCACTCGATGACTCAATATCTCACTTAGATTAAGAAGGTTGTGGATCAAATTACTGCGGCTGGATCTAAAGTGGACACAGAAGACATTATCTTTTATGCATTTAATGGCATACTATCCACTTATAACTCTTTTTAGATTGCTATCTGAATCAGCCTTTTATCGATTCACTTGGATGATCTATATTCACTTCTATGTAGCGAGAAGTGAATGTTTCAGCAGAATTAGCAAAAGAGCAATGAACGGCCCAACTTGTATTGATCTTCAGTAAAACCTATACAAATCAATCCAATCAAAGGTTCTAAGGAAGACGGCCCTTCAAGAAATTCAAAAGAAATGATTCATTTAGCTCAAATCAGAACAATGAAACTACAAACAGGCCTCACAATCAATGTCAAATATGTGATAAATATGGGCATTCAGCCAAAAATGTGTTCGAATCGCACAAACTTAGACTGCAATCCTACAACTGCCAGAAACAATTCTTCAAAAGCCTTCATAGCAACCGATGACAACAACTCAAATGACTAGATTTTGGACAGTGGAGCTTCTTCTCACATCACTAATCATTTTACCAATGTTCAAAATTCTCAAACCTATACAGGTAATGAGCAGATTACTGTTGGAAATGCTGAGACAATTCCTATAANGCCATAAGATTTGTTTTTTTTTCTATGTTTTTCATTAATTTTCTTACAGTTCAAAATTAATACACAACATAATTTGAAAGGAGATCGCCAAATATGCTTAATTGGGAATCAGGAAGGTGGTTGGGAGAATTAAATAATTATTGCGTGCTTGGTGCGATGATGACATGGTTGGAGTCGGTCGCGAGAGAGGGCGATGGTGTAAACGAGAACTAGCTTAAAATAATAGATTTAGTTATTCCTTTATTAGTGGTATTTTCCTATTGGCCATTGGTTTTTCTGCTCTGTTTTCCTATTAACTTATTCACTCTCTATATATACTGAGGAGTGGCTGTAATTTTAATGTATACTCTTATTTTTGAGGATTGAATAGATCTCTGTTTTCTGTTTGTTGAGAATCAAGAACAGGTTTCACATGGTATCAGAGCTTTTCTACTGAGAGATTTATCAAGGTTTTTTCCTCATCTTCTTGCAAGGCTCTTTCCTCCTCTTCCTTCAGATTCCTGCGTGAGCTTGTAAATATTATCATCAAATTCAGTTTCTTCTTCTTTTTCGGCCTTCAAACAACATGGATTGGTCTTCTCAAACCAGTTCTCCAACCCAAATACTCAGCAATCATCCTATCTCTCCCTTTCTGAAATTTCCACCCAGAAATATCAAATCCATGGCATCAACTCAGCTCACAGATTTGGAGTGCGCAAGTGGTGAAACTCTTTCAAGCCAACAGTTTTGAATCATTCCTAAATGGAGATGCAGTTTGTCCTTCACAATGCCATCAGTAATCAAGATTACATTCTCTGGAAGTAGACTGATGAAAATCTCTCTTCAGCCTTGTAGACAACTATTTCACACAGCATTCTGTGCTACATCTTGATGCTACGGCAGACATGAAAAGCTCTGCTAAGAAGGCTGCAGTCCTCAAATCGATCGCTTGTGATACAACTCAAGAATGGGTTGCATCACATCTCCATGGGGAGTCACTCGATGACTTTTTATCTCACTTAGATTAAGAAGGTTGTGGATCAACTTACTGCGGCTGGATCTAAAGTGGACACAGAAGACTTTATCTTTGATGCATTTAATGCCATACTATCCACTTATAACTCTTTTTAGATTGCTATCTGAACCAGCCTTTTATTGATTCAATTGGATGATCTATATTCACTTCTATGTAGCGAGAAGTGAATGTTTCAGCAGAATTAGCAAAAGAGCAATCAACGGCCCAACTTGCATTGATCTTCAGTAAAACCTATACAAATCAATCCAATCAAAGGTTCAAAGGAAGATGGCCCTTCAAGAAATTCAAAAGAAATGATTCATTTAGCTCAAATCAGAACAATGAAACTACAAACAGGCCTCNGGAGTGGATTTAGGCTTGGCTCATGTTCAACTCATTCTAAATTGGCTCGTGAACGGTGTTTTCACATTCGGCTTGATTTGCATATTATTGCTCGTGTTCGAATTGAAATTGACTCAATAAAATTAATTAGAAAAAATTGATGTTGGGTTTTAGATTCGTACCTGCATCAATTTTGTGGAAGGCGCTGAATCATATGATCACAAGAGCTGTTATGAGTTAAACTTAGATATAAATATATATATGTTATATTATTATATAAATAATATATATAGTATATTACTATACAAGTAATACATAATTTCTTTATTTCAAGCTAAAATGAGACAAATATGATCAAAAAAAGGTTTGTTTGTGTTCGACTCATTTATAATTTGAGCTTAAAAATTTGTTCGTGATTGACTCGTTTACTTGACGAACAATTTGAACACGGGCTACTTAACGAATCAAACACGAGTTATTTGAGAACAACAAATTTTTGACAACCATAAGATTTGTTTTTTTTTTTCTATGTTTTTCATTAATATTCTTACAGTTCAAAATTAATACACAACATAATTTGAAAGGAGATCGCCAAATATGCTTAATTGGGAATCAGGAAGGTGGTTGGGAGAATTAAATAATTATTGCGTGCTTGGTGCGATGATGACATGGTTGGAGTCGGTCGCGAGAGAGGGCGATGGTGTAAACGAGAACTAGCTTAAAATAATAGAATTAGTTATTCCTTTATTAGTGGTATTTTTCTATTGGCCATTGGTTTTTCTGCTCTGTTTTCGTATTAACTTATCCACTCTCTATATATACAGAGGAGTGGTTGTAATTTTAATGATATACTCTTATTTTTGAGGATTGAATAGATCTCTGTTTTCTGTTTGTTGAGAATCAAGAACAGGTTTCAAATGGTATCAGAGCTTTTCTCCTAAGAGATTTATCAATGTTTTTTTCTCATCTTCTTGCAAGGCTCTTTTCTCCTCTTCCTTCAGATTCCTGCGTGAGCTTGTAAATATTATCATCAAATTCAGTTTCTTCTTCTTTTTCGGCCTTCAAACAACATGGATTGGTCTTCTCAAACCAGTTCTCCAACCCAAATACTCAGCAATCATCCTATCTCTCCCTTTCTGAAATTTCCACCCAGAAATATCAAATCCATGGCATCAACTCAGCTCACAGATTTGGAGTGCGCAAGTGGTGAAACTCTTTCAAGCCAACAGTTTTGAATCATTCCTAAATGGAGATGCAGTTTGTCCTTCACAATGCCATCAGTAATCAAGATTACATTCTCTGGAAGTAGACTGATGAAAATCTCTCTTCAGCCTTGTAGACAACTATTTCACACAGCATTCTGTGCTACATCTTGATGCTACGGCAGACATGAAAAGCTCTGCTAAGAAGGCTGCAGTCCTCAAATCGATCGCTTGTGATACAACTCAAGAATGGGTTGCATCACATCTCCATGGGGAGTCACTCGATGACTTTTTATCTCACTTAGATTAAGAAGGTTGTGGATCAACTTACTGCGGCTGGATCTAAAGTGGACACAGAAGACTTTATCTTTGATGCATTTAATGCCATACTATCCACTTATAACTCTTTTTAGATTGCTATCTGAACCAGCCTTTTATTGATTCAATTGGATGATCTATATTCACTTCTATGTAGCGAGAAGTGAATGTTTCAGCAGAATTAGCAAAAGAGCAATCAACGGCCCAACTTGCATTGATCTTCAGTAAAACCTATACAAATCAATCCAATCAAAGGTTCAAAGGAAGATGGCCCTTCAAGAAATTCAAAAGAAATGATTCATTTAGCTCAAATCAGAACAATGAAACTACAAACAGGCCTCACAATCAATGTCAAATATGTGATAAATATGGGCATTCAGCCAAAAATGTGTTCGAATCGCACAAACTTAGACTGCAATCCTACAACTGCCAGAAACAATTCTTCAAAAGCCTTCATAGCAACCGATGACAACAACTCAAATGACTGGATTTTGGACAGTGGAGCTTCTTCTCACATCACTAATCATTTTACAGATGTTCAAAATTCTCAAACCTATACAGGTAATGAGCAGATTACTGTTGGAAATGCTGAGACAATTCCTATAACTTATACAGGTAAAGGAATTCTTCCTACTCCAAAGTGTAAGCTTTAACTTTCTCTTTTGTTACATACACCCAATTCAGCATTCAATTTACTATCGGTACAAAAGTTGGCTAAAGATAATGATTGCATAATATCATTTCATTCAGCCGGTTATTAGATTCAGGATAAGAAAACTCATCTAATCATCCTTGAGGGAAGAAGCACCAATGGTCTCTACAAAGTGCAACAAGTTACAGCACTACCGACCATCCTTCAATTATCCATATGGCATCATCAAAGGCTCGGGCATCCCATGAAGCTGCTATTAGAAGCATCTCTAGTACCAAAAAGTAACTCAACATTTACACTTCTAGTGTAAAATGTAGTTCATGCTTTGCTTCTAAAAGCCATAAAATGCCTTTTACTAGGACTACTACTCCATCCACCTCACTTTTTCAATTGATTCATAGTGATGTTTGGGGACTTTCTCCAGTGTTATCAAATGCAAGTCAAAGATAATATATCATTTTCATAGATGACTATACCGAATTTACTTGGTTGTTTACTATGCTACACAAAAAAACGAGTCACTGATTAAATTCATATATTTTCAGAAAATGTTGAAAAATCAATTTCAAACAAATATTAAGATATTTCAACCTGACAATGGAGGAGAGTGCCTATCTTCTAATTTCAAAACCTATCTTTTCAACCCTGCTGTACAACAACAATTGAGCTGTCCAAATTCTCCTCAATAAAATGGTATTGCTGAAAAGGAAACATGGACAAATAGCTGAAACTATGCACACTTTACTTTTGGAAGCAAAATTACCACAAAACTCCTGGATAGATGCAGCCTTAACAGCAGTTTACCTTGTAAATAGACTGCCATCCAGAAACACTTAATCCTACTTGCACATTTTTTATTAACCGCCTCGTAGTCTGGTCGACTATGGCCCTTGTTGGCTCGGCTCTTATGATTTCGCATGGTCGGTCAAATGGACCTCACCTCCTGCCATTGGGGCCAGCTTTTATTGTTCTTTTCTCTTCTGAACTGTAGATTTCTTTCACATCAGTGCTGCCACATTTTTCATGTACACATTTACTCGAAAATTCTTGTGTTTTTCGTATTGTGATTGATATATGTCGAGTTTTTAACAAGTTTTCTTCATTCATATTGCTTTCATATGCAGAAAAATGTTTCTACTTTCCTGTTTTTGAGTTGTATTCACTGATTTTAATTATTTGTGTTTTTAAATCTTCTTGCCATAGCACACTTAAGCAGTTTATATAAATATATAAGTTATTATTTTCATTGTGGGTTAATATAGAAACAGCTATTGGTATTTACACTTTACAAATCTCAAGTTTCTTAGGTCATTTCCTTAGTTAATTTTGCTTCCAAGCTAATTTAACATAGCTTTAGTTTAATGTTTTTGTTCATT
The DNA here is from genome assembly GCA_002079205.1 of Phalaenopsis hybrid cultivar. Taxonomy (NCBI): domain Eukaryota; kingdom Viridiplantae; phylum Streptophyta; class Magnoliopsida; order Asparagales; family Orchidaceae; genus Phalaenopsis; species Phalaenopsis hybrid cultivar. The sequence goes on from JXCR01130770.1 coordinate 132,448, forward strand.
TGTTTAACTTGGTGAAAGTAACTCAGAGATATTCCTTGGTGTTNTTATTGTGATTGATATATGCCGAGTTTTTAACAAGTCTTCTTCATTCATTTTGCTTTCATACGCAGAAATATGTTTCTACTTCCCTGTTTTTGAGTTGTATTCACTGATTTTAATTATTTGTGTTTTTAAATCTTCTTGCCATAGCACACTTAAGCAGTTTTTATATATATATAATTTATTATTTTCATTGTGGGTTAATATAGAAACAGCTATTGGTATTTACACTTTGCAAATCTTGAGTTTCTTAGGTCATTTCCTTAGTTAATTTTGCTTCCAAGTTAATTTAAAATAGCTTTAGTTTAATGTTTTTGTTCATTTGTTTAACTTGGTGAAAGTAACTCAGAGATATTCCTTGGTGTTTAACAAGTGATATCACTTGGGTGTGCTTTATTTTAATCGATATGATACATATAAGATGTGTAATTCTTGATATTTGTTCATAATCTAGATCTAATTAACAGCTAAATTATGTTTTTTTTTCTAATTGATCATTTAAACCGAATTAAAGATCGGTTCGGTTCGATTTTATCAAAACTTGGATTGATTCAGTTTTTCAAATTTCTGATTTTAGTTGTAATCTGTTCTGACCTACCAAATGCTCCCACCTACCTACAAATTTAATTTACCTCAACAGCCATTCTAGCCGAGTTAGCAAAGGTTCAAACATGGGCACACCTCCTGGGCAGAAAAGAGAGGTTGCATCTGCTTGTAAAGTAAGAAGATTTACATACATACCATGCAATTCCTATGTATTTACATTTCTAACCCCCTGAACTTCAATTTTTACATGCATGCAACCTTACCTTTGTCATGATTTCACCTTTTATGGTGGTATTTTCCATGTGATATGAAATATTTGGTCTTCATTAATGTAAAGAAGTAAAATTTTAGGTGTTAGATATGTAAATGCATAAAAATTGGGTGGTATGTACGTAAATGCCCTTATAAAGTATTGTTGGTTGTTCTGTACTTGAAATTTTCCATTTGCCTCTTTCTCCTCTTTACTTCCTTGTGTCAACATGAACCTTTTAAGAGAATTCTGAAGTAAATTGTCTTCTCCGGAGCCCTTGATTTTGTTGGGCTACTTCCTGGAGATAGCTTTAGCAGGCCATGGAAAAATCACACATTTTAGCTGTTAACACACCATCTCTTTAGCATGTCATTGAAAAATTACACATTTTAGTCATCAACAACATTATCCGAACAACGCCAAGACGGAGATTGGGAAGTTTGAAGTCTTCAAATCAAGCATATCGCCTGGGAGGACAACTAAGTAGCAGACCTACTATCCAAGTGTATTCGTTCGGGAAAGGCTTATTCGACAGACCATTCTAGAATCAGAAGAGATGCAGCTTGAGACGAAAGGGCCAACTAGTTGGGTGGCCCCCCTGAGTCTGGGAAGAACTCGGTTGTTCATTACCATGCACTCCATTCTTTGTCTATCTCTCTCTCTCCTCACTTGCGCTCTATTCATTGGAGCGATTCACGGGCAAATTAGGATGCAACTCTTATCATATAAAATGAAGAGCATAAATGGATGATTGGTTAAATTCCCATTTAAAATATGGGTTGATTCCTATATATATTTTATATATGTTGTCTTATCTATATATGAAATCTTTTCTTTTTCAAGTTAAAATAGTGATGTTTTTGATGTGATAACCAAATATTTGAGTGGTATGAATACAAATAAAACAAAGTTTAGGCGATAGATATGTAAATACATAGGAAATGTGCGGGATATTTGTAAATGCCCCATAAAAAAATATTAAGTAATTCATCTATATGCTTGCAAGGTTAAATTGGTAAGTTAAAAATGTAATTAACTAGTTTATGCTGACCAATTTTTACCCCTTTATGATTCACAGTTGCCAATATGGCAGTAAATTAACCCAAGGGATTAATCCATGCACGAATTTTGAAGATAGCCAGCTTAGGGCTGAAAATTTAGCTGCAAGATTGTGAATTTCTCGAAAATTGGTTTGAATATTCGATCTTTCGGATCGAAGTAAACGAGCTGAGTTATGAGCAAAATCATGGGTTGAATTTTTTTCAAGTTGATTTTGAGCCATACACGAATCGGCTTAAACTTAACACGAGAATAACTTGAAGGTGTTATTTATTCATTCATTTTAAGAAAATTGTATATACAATAGAATGTTAAATAAAATTTTAGAATGAGTGGGATTTTTTTTTTCAGACTTTTTGGTAATTTATTTGTATTGATTCATTTTAAGTTGGCTCAATCGAAATGAGTTAGCTTGTTTTTGATTTTCGAGCTAGAACGAATCCAAATAGTCTAGCTTGAGCCTAATCATTTCAATTTCGAGCCAGAGCTTGAATTTTTAGACAAGTTGGCTCAAAATAGAACGTGAGCTATTCTCAGCTCAGCTTGAAGTTGGATCGTTTAGAGCTCTAAGCAAGTTTTATCATCATTATGGAAGCAAAATAACATGTGCATGTAACTAATTTTATTTGAATTGACTTCTCATAATTTCTAATATATCAGAATTTTCTTATTAGTTCATCCCTAATACTTCATAATGCTTCTTAAATTAGAATATTTTAATGGTTCATTTACATAAATGCCACCAAATTCCTATGTATTTACATTTCCAACATCTAAACTTTGATTTTTTACATTTATACCACCAAATCCTTCACATCCGATTAAAACCATCTCCATTTTAAGAAGTGAAATACATGATATGCATGTAGAATTATACTTTAGTGTTAGATCCGTAAATACGTAAAAAATTAAGTGGTATGTATGTAAATCTTTCTATTCTTTTATCCTGCAAAATACCATTTTATTGTTTTTAGTTACTTTATAAGCTCAATAAATTACTTCGCTTAGTAAGATTCATTTGATTATAAAACCAATCTTCCCTTAAACAAAATGGTAAACTATATATTATAATTAAGAAAATTCAATAATTATAATTATGTGATATTAAGAAAATTCAATAGGTATAATGATCCCCTAAAAAGACATTTTTAGAAGTTGAAGAGAATATTATATCCGGATTCTGTATATATGTGTACTCTCGATGTGTAACACAATGAACAACGCTCATGTACATGTAATTCATATGCATACAAACTCCGCATGTAACATTTTATTATAAATTATATAGTAATATATTAGTTGGAAATAAAATAAAAATACTCGTATAAAAAAAAGAAAACGTATATTTTACAATCATGAAACTCCACTCAAAAACCATTTTTATATATACATTGATCTCTATTTTTTCATATATGTGTCATTGGGTGACAAGTTGGTAAGCAGCTGTGTTGTCAGTCGTAAGACCCCTCTGACATATGTTCTATCCCTACAGGAACAGATAGCCCATTTGGGGAGCTGTATTTTCAAATACCACACTTTAAGAAAAAAAAAAAAGAGACATCTTCTTTTATATATATATATATATATATATATATATATATATNACTTGATATTTGTTCATAATCTAGATCTAATTAACAGCTAAATTATGATTTTGTTCTAATTGATCATTTAAACCGAATTAAAGATCGGTTCGATTCGATTTTATCAAAACTTGGATTGATTCAGTTTTTCAAATTTCTGATTTTAGTTGTAATCTGTTCTGACCTACCAAATGCTCCCACCTACCTACAAATTTAATTTACCTCAACAGCCATTCTAGCCGAGTTAGCAAAGGTTCAAACATGGGCACACCTCCTGGGCAGAAAAGAGAGGTTGCATCTGCTTGTAAAGTAAGAAGATTTACATACATACCATGCAATTCCTATGTATTTACATTTCTAACCCCCTGAACTTCAATTTTTACATGCATGCAACCTTACCTTTGTCATGATTTCACCTTTTATGGTGGTATTTTCCATGTGATATGAAATATTTGGTCTTCATTAATGTAAAGAAGTAAAATTTTAGGTGTTAGATATGTAAATGCATAAAAATTGGGTGGTATGTACGTAAATGCCCTTATAAAGTATTGTTGGTTGTTCTGTACTTGAAATTTTCCATTTGCCTCTTTCTCCTCTTTACTTCCTTGTGTCAACATGAACCTTTTAAGAGAATTCTGAAGTAAATTGTCTTCTCCGGAGCCCTTGATTTTGTTGGGCTACTTCCTGGAGATAGCTTTAGCAGTCCATGGAAAAATCACACATTTTAGCTGTTAAGACACTATCTCTTTAGCATGTCATTGAAAAATTACACATTTTAGTCATCAAAAACATTATCCGAACAACGCCAAGACGGAGATTGGGAAGTTTGAAGTCTTCAAATCAAGCATATCGCCTGGGAGGACAACGAAGTAGCAGACCTACTATTCAAGTGCATTCGTTCGGGGAAGGGGTGCCTCAAAGGCTTATTCGACAGACCATTCTAGAATCAGAACAGATGCAGCTTGAGATGAAAGGGCCAACTAGTTGGGTGGCCTCCTGAGTCTGGGAAGAACTCGGTTGTTCATTACCATGCACTCCATTCTTTGTCTATCTCTCTCTCTCTCTTCACTTGCGCTCTATTCATTGGAGCGATTCACGGGCAAATTAGGATGCAACTTTTATCATATAAAATGAAGAGACATAAATAGATAATTGGTTAAAGTCCCTTTGAAAATATGGGTTGATTCTTTGATGTCATTATTTAATTTATTTATTTATGAAAGATTTACATATATACACTTAATTCCTATATATTTTTTACATATGTTGTCTTATCTATATATGATTTTTTTTCTTTTTCAAGTTAAAATAGTGATGTTTTTGATGTGATAACCAAATATTTGAGTGGTATGAATACAAATAAAACAAAGTTTAGGCGATAGATATGTAAATACATAGGAAATGTGCGGGATATTTGTAAATGCCCCATAAAAAATATTAATTAATTCATCTATATGCTTGCAAGGTTAAATTGTTAAGTTAAAAATGTAATTAACTAGTTTATGCTGACCTATTTTTACCCCTTTATGATTCACAGTTGCCCATATGGCAGTAAAGTAATCCAATGGATTGATCTATGCACGAATTTTGAAGATAGCCAGCTTAGGGCTGAAAATTTAGCTACAAGATTGTGAATTTCTGGATCGAAGTAAACGAGCTGAGTTATGAGCAAAATCATGGATTGAATTTTTTTCAAGTTGATTTTAAGCCATACACGAATCGGCTTAAACTTAACACGAGAATAACTTGAAGGTGTTATTTATTCATTCATTTTAAGAAAATTGTATATATAATAGAATGTTAAATAAAATTTTAGAATGAGTGGGAATTTTTTTTTTCAGACTCTTGGTAATTTATTTGTATTGGTTCATTTTAAGTTGGCTCAATCGAAATGAGTTAGCTTGTTTTTGATTTTCGAGCTAGAACGAATTCAAATAGTCTAGCTTGAGCCTACTCGTTTCAATTTCGAGCCGGATAGAGCTTGAATTTTTAGACAAGTTGGCTCAAAATAGAACGTGAGCTATTCTCAGCTCAGCTTGAAGTTGGACCGTTCAGAGCTCTAAGCAAGTTTTATCATCATTATGGAAGCAAAATAACATGTGCATATAACTAATTTTATTTGAATTGACTTCTCATAATTTCTAATATATAAGAATTTTCTTATTAGTTCATCCCTAATACTTCATAATGCTTCTTAAATTAGAATATTTTAATGGTTCATTTACATAAATGCCACCAAATTCCTATGTATTTACATTTCCAACATCTAAACTTTGATTTTTTACATTTATACCACCAAATCCTTCCCATCCGGTTAAAACCATCTCCATTTTAAGAAGTGAAATACAAGCATGCGTGTAAAATTAAACTTTAGTGTTAGATCTGTAAATACATAAAATATTAAGTGGTATGTGTGTAAATCTTTCTATTATTTTATCCTGCAAAATACCATTTTATTGTTTTTAGTTACTTTATAAGCTCAATAAATTACTTTGCTTAGTAAGATTCATTTGATTATAAAACCAATCTTCCCTTAAACAAAATAGTAAACTATATATTATAATTAAGAAAATTCAATAATTATAATTATGTGATATTAAGAAAATTCAATAGTTATAATGATCCCCTAAAAAGACATTTTTAGAAGTTGAAGAGAATATTATATACGGATTCTGTATATATGTGTACTCTCAATGTGTAACATAATGAACAATGCTCATATAGCAATATATTAGTTGGAAATAAAATAAAAATCATGAAACTCCGCTCAAAAACCATTTATATATATACATTCATCTCAATTTTTTCATATATGTGTCATTGGGTGATAAGTTGGTAAGCAGCTGTGTTGTCAGTCGTAAGACCCCTCTGACCTATATTTTATCCCTACAGAAACAGATAGCCCATTTGGGAAGCGGTATTTTCAAATAGCACCCTTTAAGGAAAAAAAAAAAAAAGTGGATCTATATAATACCACCCTTTAAGATAAAAAAGGTGGATCTATATATATATATATATATATATATATATATATATATATATATAAAAATGAAAAATTAAACTCACCAAATTTTATTCCCCAAATCCCAATAATCTCTGCAGGCTCAGAGATCAACCCCTTCATCTATGCTCTCCAGAGCAGGACTCCAACCCGAGCCTCCTAATTTCCCCTCAAAATCTCCCCTTTCCTCTGTTAATACACCAATATTTAAATCACCAATGGAGAAACTCCCATTCCTTATCATCTCCTTCAGCTCCTGCTTACATATCACAAGCTTTATTCTAATGGCAGCGCCACCGCCGGCGGTCACCAGCATATTCCTTTTGTCTTGAGGTACGGCGGCCGTGTCGAGTTGTGCGGCGAGCGGTGATTTCTGCCTCTTGTGGAGAAGAACTAAGCAGTTTCCCATTAGACAGTGTGGGCTAGAAGAAGGGGATGAGGGCTAGGGGAGTATTTATAGGAGATTGGTGGCATGATTGATTTTTGCATCAGTAAGATTTACAATGATGCCATTGCTTTTGGAGAAGAATATTTACATATCTAGCACACAATTCGTACTTATTTATATATCTAGACATTTATATTTATATATATAATATTTTGATACTAAAAAAAGTGAACTTCACTATTAAAAAGGAATAGTAGTTACTACTGTTGAGGAGATATTAACAATTTGAGTGGCATGTGCGTAAATATGAAATTTTATGTGTGAGATATGTAAATACATGAGAATTGTGTACAATTTATTTACATATTTAAANTTTAAAAAGGAATAGTAGTTACTACTGTTGAGGAGATATTAACAATTTGAGTGGCATGTGTGTAAATATGAAATTTTATGTGTGAGATATGTAAATACATGAGAATTGTGTACAATTTATTTACATATTTAAAATTTTTTGGAAAGGAGAATTTACATGCCAGCAATTCTTATGTGTTTGCATATAATTTAAACTTTCATATATATATATATATATATATATATATATATAAGGTTTTCGTGCTATAATTGTATGCATGATTAAGTGAATTTCTCTTTTAGAAAGTGATAATAGTTGTTGAGAAATTAAGACGAAGAAAAACAAAAATCGACACAAATTCAGAAGAACACAAAGAGATTTAACGAGGTTCGACAAAGATACATATGTCATCTGGAGCAGAGAGGTGGTTTTTCTACAAATCCAGAAAAGAGTGCATAATACATAATATGGGATAAAACCTTCTCTGTGAAACTTCTGCAAACCGCAACCTCCTTAACATTGAACCGTCTGAGCCCAGCCACGTCAAACGAAATGCTCCTTCGCTGAAACACCTCCGCTTCAGCATCTGTCCCATTTATGGTATATGAGTCATACCTAAGAAATCTTCACCTTAATGATTATCCAACCCCTTAGGAGAAATACATATGCCTAACAAATTTCCACCTTGACGAATATCCAGACCTTGGCAAATATCTAGCCCCTTAGGAGAATTACATATGTTTAACAAATCTTCACCTCAGCGAATATACATCCCCTTAGGAGAAAATACATCACGGAGTTTCATATGCACCAGTGTGGGTTGGGCCACCCCGCTTCCGATGCGCGCTCGCTGATCCCCCAACCCACTAAATTACAAGAGACATAACTCTTCAATTCCAATAGACATCTCTTCATGCCAAGAGAATCCAAATTCTGGTATTATGAGCCATACCTAACAAATCTCCACCTTGGCGAATATCCAGCCCATTTAGAAGAAATGCATATGCCAAACTCCTTAGTAGAAATACCTCAGCTCCAACATCTGTCCCATTTATAGTATATGAGTATCAGAGCCAAACCTAACAATAGTACTATTTTTAATGTGATATTAAAATTTTGAGTATTTTGCGTGTAAATTTGAAAGTTTAGGTGTGAGCTATGTAAATACATAGAAATTGTGTGATATTTATGTAAATGTCCCTTATATGTATCATATTTTGTTTCTTGATAAACTTATATAAAATATTTTTGATGTGATATTAATGATTTGAGTGATATGCATCTAAATATTATAGACTTGGTGTTAGATATGTAAATACAAAATAATTGTAAGGTATATATGCAAATACATCCAATGCTTTATTTATTTATTATTATTATTATTCTTTTATTGAAATATTTGAGTAATCATTACTTTTAATTTGCATTTACAAATGTTAGCTTTAAATAAATTTATTTTGGTCAAGTTTCTATAAAGTTATTGAAACTTAAAAAAAAATAATTTCGAAAAATAAGCCTTAAATGATGCTAATTAGTTGCAAAGTTTAGGTTAAAATTCCATATTAATATTTAATTTTAATATAAATTTTAGCTAGGAAATAAAATAATTTAAAATTTTAAAAATAAAAAACAATTTTGAGCAAATTTTTATCATAATATAAACTTCTTCTTACTATGCTTAATGGGAGTATGTCATGGTAATCTTATCCAATGATTGGTGGTGGAGATTACTACTAGGAGTATTTATATAAATACCACTTAGTTTTATATATTTACATTTCTAGTACTGTTGTGAAAAATGACAGCAATAAAATGAAAATTTTGATCAAGAAAAAGGAGCAAGCATAAAATCACAGCGGAAACACACAGATTTACGTGGTTTGGCAAAATACATACGTCCACTGAGTTGTAGAGGATTTTATTGCTTTGAGGAATAACACCCGTCGATAGCCTCGACGATTACAAGAAAACATTCTTTCTCTCTCATTTCCTTCTCTTCTTCTATCTCTCTCTACCCGAGAGCTTCAAATCGAAGCACGCCAGAAGAAGAACCTGGAAAGCTACCAATGACAGAGAGGTAGCTTGGGAAACCAAATCCCGAGAGTGCTAACAAGGGGAGCTAGCATGCCTATTTATTAATTTCATTATGTCATTAGACTTATTAAGAAATTAATCAAATAATTAATGAAGCCCATTAATTATTTCCATTTCTCTTTTGCAACAAATCATATAAGGGTTTAAAAACAATTAATTTAGTAATTAATTTCGAGTATCAAATCCAATTTGTTGTCAAACATGAGAAAATGCCAATTTGAACAGTGAATCGGTTTCAATATTCGTAACAAATCTCCCACTTGGATATTGCTACACTGGCAGCATCATCCACTAGCTGCGTCGCCTTTTTCTTCAAACATGATATTCTCCACCTCTGCAACTTAAAGCTCATTGTCTTCATGCTAGACGACCAGCTATAGTCGAGCACAACTTCAGTTTCTCAAAAGTAACACTTTTAGTTGACATATCAGCGTCAACATAGTCTTATATCTCCAAGCTCTTTTCTGGGTTACTTATGTATCTACTCACAACTCTCACTGCATGGGCAATATCTTGCCTCTGCTGAAAGCCCTTTTCAACAAGTATAGTCTTGTACCTCTTACTGTCATCAAGTGTAGTCTTCACCCGGTACAGTCAATTGTTGTGCAATGCCTTCTTCCTTGGTGGATGTTCTGTCAGCTCCTAAGTTTGTTTCACTGACAGGGAATCAATCTTTTCTGGTCTTTTTCCTAATAACGGAATATGAAGTTTCTTCCCATAGAGGTAGTTCTCTATCTGCATCATTCAGTAACCAAAATATCTGTCATTAAACATCTCGATCCCTGATGTCATCACATCATCTCCGACCATCGCTTTCTCTCAGATCTGAACTTGAGCTCTGATACCAGTTATTGTGAAAAACGATGTCAATAAAGCGAAAAATCGGTTTGAGACAAAGTCAAAAACAAAAAAACACAGCGGAAACACAGATTTACGTGGTTCGGCAAAATGTCTACGTCCACTGAGCTGTAGAGAATTTTATTACTTTGAGGAATAACACCCGTCGCTCACCTCGACGATTACAAGAAAACACTCTTTGTCTCTCCACTCCTCTCCTTCTATCTCTCTCTACCCGAGAGCTTCAAATCGAAGCATGCCAGAAGAAGAACCTCGAAAGCTACCATTGCCAAAGAGGAACCCTGAGAAACTAAATCCCGAGATTGCTAACAAGGGGAGCTAGCATGTTTATTTATTAATTACATCATGCCATTAGACCCATCAAAGAATTAATCAAATGATTAATGAAGTCCATTAATTATTTCATTTTCTCTTATGCAGCAAATCATAGAAGGGATTAAGTGCAATTAATTTAACAATTAACTTTGAGTATCAAATCCAATTTGCTGCCAAACATGAGAAAATATCAATTTGAACAGTGAACCGATTTTTATATTCGCAACAAGGACTTTAACTTCACTTTTATTTTGGGGTCATTTTAGTCCCATAGTTTATAGAAGAGTCATAAAATCCCCAAATTATTTAAATTAGAGTTTAAATAGTCCCAATAAATGACTATTACAACTCAATTTTGAAATAGCTAGTGATTATTTTAACACTTCTATAAATTTTGAGGTCAAAATTATTTCGTGTAAATAGTCGACGACTATTTTTACAAGCTACCATTTTTTATGTCTATACCATCAAAATCTTTTGTATCACATCAAAAATATCATAATTTGAACTAAAAAAAAATACACTATTTTTTGCATCGATAAAATGATATTTATGTAAAATTAAAATTTATAGGTGTTAGATATGTGAATACATATAATTGAGTGACACGTATGTAAATCTTCCTGGGCCGACGGAAGCACGACATTTAAAGTCATTGTTTGACCGACTGACGGAGGAAAATCGACCCTCCACCATTGATGTTAACGTCACCCTCTTTTTACGGCAAATCCTACCCTTCCTTTAGTTCCAAGCATGCTCGTGAGCGTGCAAATTGCTAGAGAGAGAAAAAAGAGGCGTGTTCAGAAATTGGCCAATAGCCATGGCCGTGTAAATCCAAGTGGTACCCTCGCACTCTCTTTCCTTCTACTAATTGTGGAGTAGGCAAGTAATTAGTGATTGATTATTTGTAAATTCTAAATTAACTCTATAGAATATATGTAATTATGTTTGAGGACATATAGTTAGATAACTTTTTAAATGGTGTATTATGTTGTATTTGCGAGTATTAATATTTATTGATGACAATTAATGAGAGCTTCTTTCCACTCAAGTGTATCAAAATTGTGTTCGTAAGTCGGATTTCAGTCTGACGCAAAATTTACCTGACTCAAGATTGTTTGACTCGAACCCGACTCGAATATTAAACTAGTCAGAAATTCCAATTGGAACACGACCAACTCTCAATCCGACAACCCAAACACAAGAAATATAACATGTTTATCATAAAGAATAACAACTATTTGGGTCAAAAGCAGGTTAATTTCCAGTCGATCTAGTGTCAAAACTGGGTTAGAAGGTAGATATCGAGTCAATTTATAGCTGGTGGGTTAATTTCAGGTCTTATTCAAGTTAGCTGATCGGTTTGAATGGATCCAAAACATTAGACCAGTTAAGATTTTTAACATAAACTTGACTCAAAACTTATTTATTTCAACCCAAACACCCAAAATTTTCAAGTTGTATTAGACGGGTTAAAATTTTTAACATGAACCACTCAATTCTCATGTTTTTACATAGGGGTGTAAACGAGCCGATCACGAGTGAGCCATGTTTAGCTCGTGTTCGGCTCGTTTATATTTNAAAATATTAATTAAGAATATATAATAAAACTTATTATATTAGATTCAAATGATGTTTTAAGTCTTGCCCCAATCTTTAACATCTTATGACTACGTGATTAGGTTTGCCAAAATGACTCTTTGTTTGTGAACGGCTCGTGTTTGGCTCACTAAGTAAACGAGCTATGCTCGTGTTCTGCTCGTTTACACCCCTATACGAGACACAGTTTTACAGGTGCCCACGGAGAATCACGGAGAACGGTGAATTTTTTCGGTGGACAGATAAGCTGGAAGATTCTACCATCGAGAGTGATCGTGCATGAATGTATCTCTGTAGAACGACTTAACTCGTGACATATGTCGTAAATATTTTAAAAATAATATTATCATATTATGTTAATTGCCATTTTCTTAATTTTAGTAATCATGATATTAGTGAGGTGTATATATATTTTTTGTAATGTTATGCACTAGATTTTCTCTTCTAAAGTTTAAAATATATTAATACGACGGTTCTGTTGCAAACTACATTATTATACATGGGCAAAATAATCATTTGTCCAGAAGTAACTGAAATAAAACTGTTTTAAAAATACAAAAAACAAAGAAATAGTCAAGTTTTTCACAATAGCTTATTAGAGTTTAAGGTGGTCTAAAAAAACCCTTTGTTTGTTTTTCAACAACATTTTTATATTTCTTTTAAGCGGAAAAATATTAAATCAGTACTATGCACGTAGAGTATCGTGTGTAGCCAATGAAATCATACCACGACTCCCTACGTAATAGTAAAAAAAAACGGCGCGGTAACACAGAGAATATTCCCCCTGTGTTATTCATGTGTATTGTGCCCTGAGAATATTCCTGATGTTATAATAACACGATAACATATCAGTAACACATGAATAACACACAATAACACATGAATAACACATGGGAGAATATTCTCCGTGTTACCACCCATTTTTTTCTCTGTCGGGAATATTTTCTCATGTTATTCTGGTGTTATTGTGTGTTATTCATGTGTTATTTTGTCATGTGAATATTCTTGGTATTATAATAACAGAATAACACATAAGTAACACATGAATAATACACAAAAACACATGAATAATACGGGGGGGGGGGATATTCCCCGTGTCACCGTGCTTTTTTTTTCCTGTCGTGTGGGGTGTCGTTGCATGATTTCATTGACTACGCAGGTTACTCTACGTGAGTAGTAGTACTGATGTAATATTTTTTTCCCTTTTGAGCAGATCTGCCCCACCTCTTCTCTCCTTTTTCTTCTCTTTTTCTTGTTTTCAATAAGAGATGAATATTACTGTTCCAGATACTGATGCTCCATTTGGGGCAGCTTAAAAGTGCGGCGGCGTTTTTGAAAACGCTGCCTTTGTGTTTGGTTCGCGCATTCCCTCAGCGTATTTAAAACAGTGTATTAAATTTCTTAATAAACGCGGGACACGGGGTCGCTTCCCGCGTTCGCTCGGGATTCTTTACTTCGAAGTAAAAATATGTTGTCTTCTTCCCTTCAACAGTTCTATGAGTCATTGATCGTTATTATATTTTTTGTTGGGACTAAATATCCTTACACTGATTTGGCTCAATTTCTTTTGGTTTCTTCTTCCCCTTATTTGTTTTTTTTTCCTCCCTGCATAAGTTTTATTATGCAGGCCACTTTATTTGGTAGTCTGTACAATGATGAAGGAACCATTAAATTCAACTAACGTATGAGTTTTTGAATGAACGATGGTTGCCTTCAGAATTGATGAGCAAGGGTAAAATGTAAGGCTAGTTAATTTGGTTAAGGCAAGAGAGACCTTTGGACTAGAACTATTTTAGGACATTAAACAAGTCTGGAATCATATGAAATTTTAATTTAATTTTGCACAAGGAAATATGAGGCGGGAGTCTGGAGTCATACGAAATTAACTATTTTGCTAGTTAATTTGGTTTCTTCTTCCCCTTATAAAGTTTTTTAAACTTATGTCTCACATTTACTCGATCCAACACATAACAAACAGTGTTGCTTCCACCCAAAAGTATTTAAAAAGCTTGTATCCATTTAACATTGAACTAGTAGCTTTTATAAGAGTTCTATTTTTTTCTTAGCTACCCTATGCTATTGTGGTGTCCTGAGGGTTGAAAATTTTTGAAATATGCTAGTCTCTTTACAAAATATTTCAAACTTCTCATTTTTAAATTTTCCACATTGATCACAATGAATAGTTGTAATATTATAACCAATTTTTTGCCCATACAACAAATATTTTAAAAATAGCATATGATTTACATTTATATCTTAGTAATTTCACCCATAAAAATCATGCTAATTCGTCTACATTTAGATGTCTATAAGAATTTTTTTTTCTAAGCTAGTGGTGTTTAGTGATCCAAATGGACCCATACATAAAATAAATAAGGGTTTAATTGTGACTAAATTATTAGTAGAATGGAAGGATGACTAACATGATTTCCATGATAACAAACATAACATTTTTGGGCATTTATAAATTCTAGTTTAGGTATCTCTATTACTAAAGTTGATTATTTAATTTTTTAAGGGTGTTCATACTAAAATGACATAGTTTCCTTTGCAACAACCAAGATTCATTGAAACTGATTTTGAGTCCACAAAATTTTTAGATCTTCTCACATTTTTGAAATTAATCACATAAACATTGCTAATATGAATACCACCAATTGCCTTCTGTAAATTATTTTCAGCAAGTCACTTTTTATTCCCTTCTAGATTTTAGTGTCAAGTATTTACTTATATCACCAGTCACATGCCCAAAGCACCTGTTATAAAAAGACCACATGAGTTCACTAGGCCTATTTTGAAGGCATCCTTGTATAATATACAAATTAGTAATATTGAGAACCCATAGCATTTCGGGTCACTTCAATAAGGTAGATTAATGCGTATGGTGATGAGATTCCACATTTTTTTTAATTCCCATTTTAATTGTGTGTTCATATGAGATTTAGTGGGGCATAATGAGCAATGTATACAACTACTCCACATGAATGACATGTAAAGCTAGGAAATGAATGCATAAATCTATGAGATATAAGGCTCTTCATTTGAGAAGAGAATGCAACTAGAAGTGCCAGTCTAGATGGTGCAAATGGTGGTGAGGATTAGTGACCTATTTTCTATGATCGAATACTTCTCTTTTGAGGTAAGCATTTCCACTTTTAGTTATTCAAAGAACAACCCTTAATTTATGCTCCCACACTAAAAAATTATTAATTACACTTCCTAAATCAATATAACATTCTTTTAATTCATTATACTTTGTAGTAGTTTGTGCATATATACTTGACTTTTGTACGTGTAACATATTCGTTTGATATGATAAGATGTGTTTTAGTTATATAAATATAAATCAATTTTTGGTATTTTTATTTTTATGTCTGAAGAGTGATATTTAATTTGGTTGAGAAGACAGTTATGCGTCACCGGCTTCATGGGATGTTGGATTATGTGAAATCGCAACCCTTCTTGACAAGGGTTGCGCCGTCAGCGTCACCTCAATCAGGCACCGACGCCTCCCATCTCCTGGCATTCCCGACACTATGAAGACGCCCTCATCTCAGGGAGGCCGATCTTCTCGATGCTACTGCCATCGCCAAATCAGTGGATGGTGGTTGTGCAGGACTGGGAACAGGAGCTGCCTAGGTCGGCGATGATTGGGACGCTTAACGTCCTGGATGAAGGCGAACAGTTGGAGTAGACTGAGTTCTAACCGGATAAATTTAGAAGTTTTATGTTCTTTTTTGGTAATATTAAAAATTTAGATTTTTTATGTGTAATTATGAAGTTTGTTGCTCATGTACTTAAAAATCCCTTCATCTCCTCTAAATCCACAGTCCAATAAGTTTTACTGAATCCGGGATTCAAGGCAAAACGGAGGAGAAATGAGATTTGAAGTTGTCAATTTTGCCGTCTGGCAGAAATTTGGCTAAAATATCATAAGAAACATGCGACCATGGCCGCCCCATGAACCCTACAATCGGCTCATAGCATGCCTTCGCTGCCTGAACACATCCGCCTCTGCATCGCTCCAATCCCTTCATTTTCCCTCTCCTCACCCCAATGGCGAACTCAAGGAACAATACAATGAAGACCAGTACACAAAATCCCAGAGCATAGCAAACCGATCCTACTGGACCAGAAAGATCCACTTTCTCTCCTCGACCCCCGGCCGCATTGACGACGCTCTCCGTCTCATCGACCACCTCCGCCTTCGCGGCTTCCATCCCGACTCCATCAATCTATCCAGCATCATCCATGGCCTGTGCGCCGTCGGCCGCTCCGACGAGGCTCACCGCCGCCTCCTCTTCTCCTTCACATCCGGTATTGTTCCCGATGATCGCACGGCCAACGTTCTCCTCGCTCGTCTTTTGGACGCCTCCACACCTCGCCTTACCCTCTCCGTTCTCTGTCAACTGCTTCTCGCTAAGCCCGCTTTCGTTCCTTCTCTTACCAATTACAACCGCCTCATCGACCAGTTTTGTTCTCTTTTAGATCCCTTTGAAGCCCATAGTCTCGTTCTTGACATGATTGCTCGTGGCCGCTACCCTAGTACGGTGACATACACTGCCCTTATTGATGGATTTGGTCGAGTTGGTCTTTTGGATGATGCACGGAGGGTGTTTGATGAAATGTTGCAGAGAAAGATTCAGCCAAATTCACTTACTTACAGTGTTTTCATCAGGTGGTTGATGAGAAAGAAGAGAGTGCAGGAAGGAAAGGAGATGATGGAAAGGCTGTGGATAAGAATGCAACAAGAGGACGACGGAGCAGTCCATAGTGCTGCTTTTGCGAATCTGATTGATTCCTTATGTTTGGAAGGTTTTTTCCACGAGGTGTTTAGGATAGCAGAGGAGATGCCACAGAAGAAGTGGGTTTGTGAGGAATTCGCTTATGGGCAAATGGTGGATTCTTTATGCAAGTTTGGGAAGCATCATGGGGCTTCAAGGATTATCTACATAATGAGGAAGAGGGGTTTCATTCCTAGTATGGTTTCATATAACAGTATTGTTCATGGCTTGAGCAACCAAAGGGGTTGCATGAGGGCTTACCAGCTTTTCAGAGAAGGGATTGAATTTGGTTATTCTCCCTCAGAGCCAACTTATAAAGTGCTTGTTGAGGCTCTATGCCAGGAGAAAGATCTCCTCAAGGCTAACAATGTTGCAGAGTTTATGTTAGAGATCAAAGGGGCTGATAAAATTCGAATATACAATATATTTCTGAGTGCACTTCGCCTTGCAGATAATCCAAGTGAGCAGCTGAATGTTCTGGTATCAATGCTTCAGAAACAATGCCATCCTGATGTTGTTACACTCAACACTGTCATCCATGGTTTCTGCAAGATTGGTAGGGTTGATGAAGCTATGAAGATATTGGGTGATATGATGGAGGGGAAATTCTGCTCTCCTGATGTTGTGAGCTTCACTACTGCTATTACTGGCCTTATTGATGTTGGTAGGTTTGAAGAAGCATTGCATTTTATGCACAAAGTAATGCCTGAGCACCATTGTACTCCTAATATAGTGACATATAACACAGTTCTCCGTGGATTGTTTAAACTTGGGAAGGTGGAGAAATCAATGGAGATTTTCCATGAAATGGTGGGCAAGGGGTTACAAGCTGATTGTATGACTTATACTGTAATTATTGAAGGACTTTGTCAAGCTGGTCAGCTTGAGCAGGCAAAGAAGTTTTGGGATGAAAAAGTTTGGCCTTCGAATGTGCACGATGACTATGTTTATGCTGCGATAATGAGAGGTTTGTGCAAGTTGGGCAAGCTAGACGTGGCTTGTGATTTCTTGTATGAGTTGGTGGACTGTGGGGTTTCTCCAGGGACTGTGAATTATAATATTTTGATTGACAGTGCTTGCAAGCAGGGAATGAAAAAGCTAGCTTATCAGATTGTGGGTGAGATGAGGAAGAATGGATTGAAACTGGATTCGGTAACTTGGAGGATTTTAAACAAGCTACATGAGAGGGAAAGCACAATTATTCCTAATACCTATCAAGAAATGAGTGGAACTGGGAAGGAAGGATCTTCAATGTCATTGGGGCTTATAATTGATGAAAAGAAAGAATGCATCAACAAGAATGACGGAGAGCATGGCGATCAATTAGTAGGTCTTGTGGATTATTCCTTAACTTCTAAGTTCATTCAAGTTGATGAGATTGATGAAGTTTGCTCATCTCCGGTGGAAACTAGTCTGCATGGCTCTATCAATGAGATTAAGATGATAGGGAAAAGGCAAAAAGAACCATTGTCAAAGCTTGCTAGGAGGGTGTTTGGACTACTATAAATTGATCACTAAGCGAATTGAGAAGTATTAGCTACCAATGTTTTGAAAGCTCTGCTCCTTCAATGCTTTCAATGTAAGATTTATTCATTGACATTTTTGTTTGTAACTCTTTTGGGGGTTTTGGTGTGTTTGTTTTGTCTGTGCTTTTAGGATTTTAATATTTAATGCGTGTATCTTATAATGTATTATAATACTATGTATAATTAGATTAGAAGAATATTTTAGCTAAAGTTTTTAACAGTAAATGATATTGTGAGTAATCTTTTAGTCATTAACCAATCATTTTTTGTAAATGACAATAATGCTAGGTGGCTGCCTTGTGAAACAGTTACCATGCAATATGTTTAGGATATGTTTTTTTAGAAGACTTAAGTTTTTTTCTGAGAAATTAAAATAGAGAGGTTCTGTTCGTCACATGGAATAGAGTTTGCTTATCATCATTGTTTATTTGCTGTGGCTTCACACAAGCTCTGCATATCTAATTTTCTTTTTAGTTATGCTAATACAAATGAAATTCAACTCTTCTGGGACCATAGTATTAAATTGCTGATTTATCACAGGTCCTAAAATATTAAAGAGAATGCTTCAAGATGGGATCAATCATGAATGTAGCAGTTTGTATTATTCAAAACATGGCAAATTAAACCAAAGAAAAAAAAAAGAAATAAAAATAGCTGGAAATTAGCTAGTGCTGTGGAATCCTTCTATGAACATTCAAACATCATACAGCTATGTTCCTTGTGTTTTTGTGGTCGCGCCTATTGTGGGGCTACAAGAAGGCACACATTGCCTTTGGAGTTTTTGATCCCATTTATCCAAGCACATAACTCTAGGGCTCCTACCCGCTATGATGATATTTGAGCTTGAAGCCGGTCGCTAATGCCGTGACAGAAAAAACTGGTAAACATTTCCACTTGAAAACTATAACTTTTTAATTCCATCTCTGAAATAAATTATGTACTATTTAACCTCAAAACTATTTTTGTTGTTACATCCATAGCCTCTTTGTTCGTTGGATCTGGATTGCAGTTTAGTGATGGAAAGCTTGAGGAAGCTCTGGTTGCAGGTACTCTGCGCTCTAGTCATTTAAAAATAGAAATAATTAGTTATGCCTCTGTTGTCATCCTTTTTTTCTTGATGTTAAGTTTAAGATTTTTAGAGGTTGACTTTTAACATCTAAAAATAGGATCATTAATAGGTTTCTTGTTTGGATACGGTAGAGATGTTGAGTGAACTAAATGCTTGAACTTTAAAATTTAAGGTGCTTGGTTGATCACTGTTATTTGCTTGCCTCACACTTTATCATTGTTATTTTTGCCCCATCACTCAAGACCCGCATGCGACATCACCATGACCATGATGTTTCTCACAATAAATGGGCAAAAAATATATTTTCTTAGATACAATAACATTTGTAAGTAACTCATAATTTATATTTGTAAGTAAAAATATATTTCCACATATAAAATTAAGATATGTCATTTGTGACGCAGGAGTATCTGGACTTGTTCAGTTCAAGGGAAATTGAAGGCATGCCGGCTCTTTACGCTTAGGGATTGCCGTCCAATTGGAGTGGGGCCCACTCCTAGTTATTTAGGACTATATATTTGCTTTAGGGTTTAGTTTTTGTTGTGATATGTTTCGAGACAGTCGTCAATATCTCTTTTCTCTCTACTAATCGTATCCTAGGGTTCTAAGTGGTGTTCCAGGTGGTTTTTATCTTTCTTACACCTTTATCCCAACCTTTCCCGCACGTTCCCACACCCTTTTCCCTATTTTTTTTACAGCTGCCACCCTGGACACACCTCCCACCTCTGTCCTTGCTTCTTGCCACTTTTCCCTTGCTGCCACCACCTCCCAACTTGTTAGTTGATCCCCTTGCTACCTTTCTGGAGGTCCAAACCCCTAGTTGGCACCACCTTTACCTTGGATCCTACTATAGTTCGAGTGTGTTGTTGTTTTGTTGCTATTTTACATTTTTTTGTTCTTTTGCTGTAATTTCAGATTTTGAAGTCAGTAATAATATTTTCTTTTTACTTGATGTTTGTTAAATTTTGGTATCATTTTGTATTAGAGCTAACCCAACCCTAGTTTTATCCTAAAGTTACCTAAACCCACAAAATATAGCAAAATCTTGACCCAAACCTAATTCCCCTCGCTTATTTTCAAAATAAAAAATCCTTTTTTTTTGTTTGCACCCTAAATCAACCCCGTACATCATATTTCACCTCTCAAACTTAAACCCTATCCAAGCCATCAAGGAGACGAGAGTCGAAATTTGATCGGGAACTTACCATGAAAGAGATGCAGCGGGAAATCCACTGAGTTCAACAAAGACTTGCTGAAGTTTAGGAAAGGACCCATGGAAAGATCAATGCTGACTGTGATAGTGAGATTCAATGAGGAAAGGGTGGAAAATCTGAATCTCTTCCATAGAGATGATTTCAATGATGAAGATGATATGTGACAACACTTTGGGGTTTAGTATCAATGGAGGCTGAAGGATTGATTAACTTTTGGAGGATATGGAGATATGGGGATGAAAGTAGACCTGCCGGATTTTGAGTAGAAAATGAATCTAGATGATTCTATTGAGTGGTTGCAGACTTTTAAGATGGTTTTCAATTATAAGGATGTGCCAATTAATAGGAGAGTGAGGCTTGCTGCAATAAAACCAAAAAAGAGTACCTTTTTTATGGTGGGAGAATCTGAAGAGAGTGAGGTAGAGCGAAGGTAGGACTAAGATCACTATGTGGAAGAAGATGAAGAAGGAGATGTAGAGGAAGTATCTACCCGACACTACGTCTTGACATGTTCTTGAGGCTACATCACTTATATCAGGAGGAGTTGTTAGTAGAGTAGTTCACAATAGAGTTTAAGCAACTCATGATAAAATGTGAGCTGAGGGAGTCGGAGGAAAACACTATAGCCAGATATTTGAGAAGCTTGAAGTCAGCCATCAGTCATGTCGTTCAGCTGCAGTCACATTGATCATTGAGCGATATTCAAACATTGGCCATAAAGGCAGAGAGATGACAGAAGCATATTACGACCTCGTTGTCATTCAGACAATCACTCAGATTCACAACAGGAGAAGCTCGTAGGAGTACAATTAAGGAAGTTTTGAAAACTGTCCAAAAAGATGATGGGGCTTATCAGAGTGGGAAGGAACCCGAGAGCAGTGCACCCAACACGATGGCCGTAAGAAAATATTTCAGATGCCATGGGTACAGACACATCGCATCCAATCGGCCTACTACCGGAGTTGTCTATTTCAATAAGCAAGGAGCTATTGAAGAAGCGGACAATGACAATTGAAACATAAAAGACAACGAAAAGGTATAGGAGTACCGACTTCCAAATGATGAGAGCGAGATGTTTGTGGTTTGACGGGCCCTTCAGACTAAGGCTACAAAAAAAATAATATTGGCTTCACCTTATCTTTTATACTTGTTGCACCGTGAAGGAAAATATATATAGCCTTATCATTGATCAAGGTAGTTTTCAGAATGTGGTGTCTTCACATATGATGGATAAGTTGAATCCCACTACTTAGAGATATTCCCAACCATATTCCCTGACTTGGTTGAAGAAGAGGAATATTGTTAGCATCGATAAGAGATCACTAGTAGAATTTTCTATTGGGGATTGGTTGCATGACAAAGTGTTGTGTGATGGTGTATTCATGGACGTCTGTTACATCCTATTGGGAAGGCCGTGGCTGTTTGATCACATGACTTAACATGATCGATTCAAGAACACTTACTCATTTATCAAGTATGGAAAGTTTATAGTTCTCCTACCTTTTGCAGAGTCCAAGGTCATAGGTGCTCTTGCCACGAGGAGACCCCAATGAGATCTAGTTTGATTTTGTTAGAGGGTAGTAAGATAGAAGAGCCGATATCAGGCACGTGGCTGTCACCACAGAAACAATTTTAGGATATCATGACCGACAATTTATTGTCAGGGCTGTCACTGATAAGGGAGGTTCAGTTTGTCTTCACTTTCTACATGAATGAGTCAACCTTGAGATGCTTTTGGAGGACTCTATGGATTACGCTTGACATGAAGTTTCAGTTCAGTTCAACAATGTACCCACATATGATTGGATAGATAAAGATGACTAACAATTCAGGAAACCTTTTCAGGTGTTTTGTAAGACAGTGCATCCGATAGTGGGATATAGGTGCTTCTAAAGACGCAGTCGAAGGCCATCCAATCTTGGGAGATCACAACATTCCCGCTATCTGCAACGTGATCGATTGGACTTCATATTATGAGGAGACAGAAGCTTCGACGAATGAAGTTGAAGCTCCCTCAACCCTGGAACACTTATGTGGGGCGTGGAAGTCTGAGTCACCTAGACCAGTTCAGCCCAGGGACAACTGAGGACCAACTAAATCTCTAGGCTTAGGGATTGCCACTCAATTGGTGCGTGGCCCACTCCTAGTAATGTAGGTCCATTAATTTGCTTTTGTTTCTGTTTAAGATTTAGTTTTTGCTGTGATTTATTTCGGGATAGTTGTTGGTGTCTTTTTTCCTTTATGGGTTGTATCCTAGGGTTCCAAGTGGTGCTCTGGCTGTACCTTGGTCTCCATGTGGTGCTTATCCTTCCTTCATCTTTCCTCTAACCTTCCCGCATGTTCACACACCCCTTTTTTGTTTTTTTTTGCTGCCACCACCCTGGAAGCACCTCCCACCACTGTTCTTACTTCTCGCCGCTTTCCCCTTGTTGGCGCCACCTTCTCCATAACCGACGCCACCTTTTAGCTTGCTAGCCGACCCCCTTACCACCTTCTCGGAGGTCCAAACCCCTAGCCGACTCCATCTCCATCTTAGATCCTACCCAAGTTCGAGTGCGTGTTGTTTTGTTGTCATTTCAGATTTCCTTGTTGTTTTGCTGTACTTGTAGATTTTGAAAACAATAATAATATTTACTTTTTCTTGGATGTATGTTAAATTCCAGTATCAATTTCGATAACATATTCTTATAATTGTATCACATAAAGAAAATTTATTTCACCCATTTTAAAAAATAAGATAATAAAATTAGGTGAAGAAGAAGTACACGAGTAGTTCACATTAATTAGTATGTGAAGATGAACACAAATCTTAATTTTGTTTTTAAATAATGCATTTTTCACATATATCTTTTCTTATCTATGTATAAGATTTGAAA
The DNA here is from genome assembly GCA_002079205.1 of Phalaenopsis hybrid cultivar. Classification (NCBI taxonomy): domain Eukaryota; kingdom Viridiplantae; phylum Streptophyta; class Magnoliopsida; order Asparagales; family Orchidaceae; genus Phalaenopsis; species Phalaenopsis hybrid cultivar. The sequence continues at coordinate 156,001 of JXCR01130770.1, forward strand.
TTCCTGGCACAAATTCTTTGCTTTCCTCTGATTAGTGGCTACATTCTACCTTTTATTGAAGTTTTAACTTTAGTAAAGATTTGAGAGGTTGCAGAGTCTTTCATGTATGCAACATATATATATATATATATATATATATAGAAGCATCATTAAAAAAATAAATAAAATTTAGTGCAAATTTAAACCCACTAGATAATCCCAAAATAATATTTGGTTTTGATTGTAACGAGTTGTTCGTAATTGTGAGATTTCATCTTGTCGCCATTATTGTTGTGATGTATCATTTTCTGATACATCGTTGTTGCTATTTTATACGTTGAGCCATCTTGGTTGCATCTGTTGCTGCCTTGGTTGTACCTATTAAGGCTACATAATAACGATCACTCTATTCATTTTATATTTCTTATAATTAATAGAATGCTAATCGTACTCACGACGCCATCATTAGTGGGAGGCTTTGGTAGGGCTGTAAACGAGCTGAGCTTGAGTGGATTTAGGCTCGGCTCATGTTCAACTCGTTCTAAATTGGCTCGTGAGCTGTGTTTTCACATTCGGCTTGATTTGCATATTATTGCTCGTGTTCGAATTGAAATTGACTCAATAAAATTAATNTAGGGCTGTAAACGAGCTGAGCTTGAGTGGATTTAGGCTTGGCTCATGTTCAACTCGTTCTAAATTGGCTCGTGAATGGTGTTTTCACATTCAGCTTGATTTGCATATTATTGCTCGTGTTCGAATTGAAATTGACTCAATAAAATTAATTAGAAAAAATAGACGTTGGGTTTTAGATTCATACTTGCATCAATTTTGTGGAAGGCGTCGAATCATATGATCACAAGAGTTGTTATGAGTTAAACTTAAATATAAATATATATATTATATTATTATATAAATAATATATATAGTATATTACTATATAAGTAATACATAATTTCTTTATTTCAAGCTAAAATGAGACAAATATGATCGAAAAAAAGGTTTGTTTATGTTCGGCTCATTTATAATTTGAGCTTAAAAATTTGTTCGTGATTGACTCGTTTACTTGACACACAATTTGAACACGGGCTACTTAACGAATCAAACACGAGTTATTTGAGAACAACAAATTTTTGACAGCCATANGGAGACAAATATGATTGAAAAAAAGGTTTGTTTGTGCTTTGCTCATTTATAATTTGAGCTTAAAAATTTGTTCGTGATTGGCTCGTTTATTTGACAAACAATTTGAACACGGGCTACTTGATGAATCAAACACGAGTTATTTGAGAACAGCAAATTTTTGACAGCCATAAGATTTGTTTTTTTTTTCTATGTTTTTCATTAATATTCTTACAGTTCAAAATTAATACACAACATAATTTGAAAGGAGATCGCCAAATATGCTTAATTGGGAATCAGGAAGGTGGTTGGGAGAATTAAATAATTATTGCGTGCTTGGTGCGATGGTGACATGGCTGGAGTCGGTCGCGAGAGAGGGCGTCGGTGTAAACAAGAACTAGCTTAAAATAATAGAATTAGTTATTCCGTTATTAGTGGTATTTTCCTATTGGCCATTGGTTTTTCTGCTCTGTTTTCCTATTAACTTATCCACTCTCTATATATACAGAGGAGTGGCTGTAATTTTAATGATATACTCTTATTTTTGAGGATTGAATAGATCTCTGTTTTCTGTTTGTTGAGAATCAAGAACAGGTTTCACATGGTATCAGAGCATTTCTCCTGAGAGATTTATCAAGGTTTTTTCCTCATCTTCTTGCAAGCCTCTTTCCTCCTCTTCCTTCAGATTCCTGCGTGAGCTTGTAAAGATTATCATCAAATTCAGTTTCTTCTTCTTTTTGGGCCTTCAAATAACATGGATTGGTCTTCTCAAACCAGTTTTCCAACCCAAATGCTCAGCAATCATCCTATCTCTCCCTTTCTGAAATTTCTACCCAGAAATATCAAATCCATGGCATCAACTCAGCTCACAGATTTGGAGTGCGCAAGTGGTGAAACTCTTTCAAGCCAACGGTTTTGAATCATTCCTAAATGTAGATGCAGTTTGTCCTTCACAATGCCATCAGTAATCAAGATTATATTCTTTGGAAGTAGACTGATGAAAATCTCTCTTCAGCCTTGTAGACAACTATTTCACACAGCATTCTGTCCTACATCTTGATGCTATGGCAGACATGAAAAACTCTGCTAAGAAGGCTGCAGTCCTCAAATCGATCGCTTGTGATACAACTCAAGACTGAGTTGCATCATATCTCCATGGGGAGTCACTCGATGACTCAATATCTCACTTAGATTCAGAAGGTTGTGGATCAAATTACTGCAGCTGGATCTAAAGTTGACACTGAAGGCATTATCTTTTATGCACTTAATGGCATGCTATCCGCTTATAACTCTTTTTAGATTGCTATCTGAACCAGCCTTTTATCGATTCAATTGGATGATCTATATTCACTTCTATGTAGCGAGAAGTGAATGTTTAAGCAGAATTAGCAAAAGAGCAATCAACGGCCCAACTTGCATTGATCTTCAGTAAAACCTATACAAATCAATCCAATCAAAGGTTCAAAGGAAGACGGCCCTTCAAGAAATTCAAAAGAAATGATTCAATTAGCTCAAATCAGAACAATGAAACTACAAACAGGCCTCACAATCAATGTCAGATATGTGATAAATACGGGCATTCAGCCAAAAATGTGTTCAAATCGCACAAACTTAGACTGCAATCCTACAACTGCCAGAAACAATTCTTCAAAAGCCTTCATAGCAACCGATGACAACAACTCAAATGACTGGATTTTGGAAGGTGGAGCTTCTTCTCACATGACTAATCATTTTACCAATGTTCAAAATTCTCAAACCTATACTGGTAATGAGCAGATTACTGTTGGAAATGCTGAGAAAATTCCTATAACTTATACAGGTAAAGGAATTCTTCCTACTCCAAAGTGTAAGCTTTAACTTTCTCGTTTGTTACGTACACCCAATTCAGCATTCAATTTACTATCGGTACAAAAGTTGGCTAAAGATAATGATTGCATAATATCATTTCATTCAGCCGGTTATTAGATTCAGGATAAGAAAACTCATCTAATCATCCTTGAGGGAAGAAGCACCAATGGTCTCTACAAAGTGCAACAAGTTACAGCACTACCTACCATCCTTCAATTATCCATATGGCATCAAAGGCTCGGGCATCCCATGAAGCTGCTATTAGAAGCGTCTCTAGTACCAAAAAGTAACTCAACATTTACACTTCTAGTGTAAAATGTAATTCATGCTTTGCTTCTAAAAGTCATAAAATGCCTTTTACTAGGACTACTACTCCATCCACATCACTTTTTCAATTGATTCATAGTGATGTTTGGGGACTTTCTCCAGTGTTATCAAATGCAAGTCAAAGATAATATATCATTTTCATAGATGACTATACCGAATTTACTTGGTTGTTTACTATGCTACACAAAAAAACGAGTCACTGATTAAATTCATATATTTTCAGAAAATGTTGAAAAATCAATTTCAAACAAATATTAAGATATTTCGACCTGACAATGGAGGAGAGTGCCTACTTCTAATTTCAAAACCCATCTTTTCAACCCTGATGTACAACAAAAATTGAGCTGTCCAAATTCTCCTCAATAAAATGGTATTGCTGAAAAGGAAACATGGGCACATAGCTGAAACTATGCACACTTTACTTTTGGAAGCAAAATTACCCCACAACTCCTGGATAGATGCAGCCTTAACAGCAGTTTACCTTGTAAATAGACTGCCATCCAGAAACACTTAATCCTACTTGCACATTTTTTATTAATCGCCTCGTAGTCCGGTCGACTATGGCCCTTGTTGGCTCGGCTCTTATGATTTCACATGGTCGGTCAAATGAGCCTCACCTCCTGTCATTGGGGCCAGCTTTTATTGTTCTTTTCTCTTCTGAACTGTTAGATTTCTTTAAAATCAGTGCTGACACATTTTTCATGTACACATTTACTCGAAAACTCTTATGTTTTTCTTATTGTGATTGATATATGCCGAGTTTTTAACAAGTCTTCTTCATTCATATTGCTTTCATACGCAGAAATATGTTTCTACTTCCCTTTTTTTGAGTTGTATTCACTGATTTTAATTATTTGTGTTTTTAAATCTTCTTGCCATAAGCATACTTAAGCAGTTTATATATATAGAACTATATAATTATATAATTTATATAATTTTTTATTATTGGTTCGGTTTTAATTTTCATTTAATCGTTCAAACCAAAAAACAAAAAATTCAAAGCGAAGGGCAGATTTCATGCAATCTAATCGATATGATGCATATAAGATATGTAATTCTTGATATTTGTTCATAATCTAAATCTAATTAACAGCTAAATTATGATTTTTTGATCATTTAAACCGAATTAAAGATCGGTTCGATTCGGTTTTATCAAAACTTGGATTGATTCAGTTTTTCAAATTTCTGATTGTAGTTGTAATCTGTTCTGACCTACCAAATGCTCCCGCCTACCCCACAAATTTAATTTACCTCAACAGCCATTCTACCAGAGTTAGCAAAGGTTCAAACATGGGCACACCTCCTGGGCAGAAAAGCTTAGAGAGAGAGAGAGAGAGGTTGCATTGCATCTGCTTGTAAAATAAGAAGATTTACATACATACCATGCAATTCCAATGTATTTACATTTCTAACCCCTGAACTTCAATTTTTACATGCATGCAACCTTACCCATGGCATCAAAAGCTGCATTTCACCTTTTATGGTGGTATTTTCCATGTGATATGAAATATTTGGTCTTCATTAATGTAAAGAAGTAAAATTTTAGGTGTTAGATATGTAAATGCATAAAAAATTGGGTGGTATGTACGTAAATGCCCTTATTTAGTATTGTTGGTTGTTCTGTACTTGAAATTTTCCATTTGCCTCTTTCTCCTCTTTACTTCCCAGTGTCAACATGATCCTTTTAAGAGAAGTCTGAAGTAAATTGTCTTCTCCGGAGCCCTTGGTTTTGTTGGGCTACTTCCTGAAGATAGCTTTAGCAGGCCATGGAAAAATCACACATTTTAGCTGTTAACACACTATCTCTTTAGCATGTCATTGAAAAATTACACATTTTAGTTATCAAAAACATCATCTGAACAAAGTCAAGACGAAGATTGGGAATTTTGAAGACTTCACGATTGAGCATATTGCCCGGGAGGACAACCAAGTAGCAGACTAATTATCCAAGTGCTTTCGTTTGGAGGAAGGCTGCCTCAAAGGCTTATTCGGCCGACCATTATAGAAGCCGAAGGAGTCCAGGATGATCTCGGAAGACGTTGTCGACCTAAGAAGTTTTATTGTTTAAAGTCCCATTGAAAATATTGGTTCCTTCTTTGATGACATTATTTAATTTATTTATTTATGGAAGATTTACAGTTGTTCATGCTGACCTCTCTATGATTCACAGTTGCCAATGTGGCAGTAAATTCATCCAAGGGATTGCTCCATGCGCGGATTTTTAAGTAAGCGAGCCGTGTTATGAACCAAAATATTGGATTGAATTTTTTTCGAGTTGATTTTGAGCCATACATGAATCGGCTTGAACTTACACGAGAATGGCTTGAAGGCTTTATTTTTTTTATTTATTTAAAAAAAATATATTTATAATAGAATGCCAAGTAAAATTTTACGATGCTCAAAATTTTTTTTTTCAGCTTTTTTTTTTTTTTTTTTTTGTAATTTNTTTTTGTAATTTACTCATTTTAGGTTGGTTCAATTGAAATGAGTTAGCTTGTTTTGATTTGGGAGCTAGAACGGATCCAAATGGTCTAGTCGAAACACGAGCGGCGAGCTAATTACGAGTTGGCTCAAAATCAAACACGAGCTACAAGCCAATTTCGAGTCACGTTCATATCCTTTGAGCTGATTTCAAGCGGGTTCAGCTCGACTTGAAATTGGATCGTTCACAGCTCTAAACAAACTTTATCATCATTACTGAAGCAAAATAATACGTGCATATAACTAATTCTATTTGAATTGACTTCTCATAATTTCTAATATATAAGAATTTTCTTATTAGTTCATCCCTAAGACTTCGCAATGCTTCTTAAATTAGAATATTTTAATGGGTCCTTTACATACATGCCACCAAATTCCTATGTATTTACAGTTCCAACATCTAAACTTCAATTTTTTACATCTATACCACCAAATCTTTCACATCTGATGAAAAACATCCCATTTTTAAAAAGTGAAATATATGATATGTATATAAAAATTGAACGTTTATGTTAGATCCGTAAATACATAAAAAATTGAGTGGTATGCATGTAAATCTTTATATTTTTATTATCCTGCAAAATGATATTTTATTTTTGTAGTTCCGTTATAAGCTCAATAAAACTTTTTTTTTAATTAAAAAATTATTAGCTCAATCACAAAACTAATTACTTTGCTTAGTAAGATTCATTTGATTAAGTAAACAAGCCGAACATGAATAAGTTTTTAAAGCTCGAATTCTAAACGAGCCCAATACGAACATCTTCTTGTTCGCTCGTGTTTGACTCGTTTTAGCTCGAATATATATATATATATATATATATATATATATATATATATATATATATATATATATATATATATATATATATATATATATATATATATATATATATATATATATATATAT
>JXCR01130770.1:163333-182481 GCA_002079205.1 Phalaenopsis hybrid cultivar
TATATATATATATATATATATATATATATATATATATATATAATTACATATATTATTTATATCAAAGTTTAAAACATAACTACTCAGTTGATAAAGTGGTTATGTGACTTCTTTTGTATTCATTTGGTCCAGGTTCGACTCGAGCACTTTGCATTTATTTTTTTAGTTTAATTTTAACAAGCAAATTTCGAGCCGAACACGAACACAAACATTTAAGTTGAGCCGAACACGAACACACTGTTCATGAGCCGATTTCGAACACGAACAACTTCAAACGAGTCAAACACGAGCCCAGCTTGAGCTTGCCCAAGCTCAGCTCGTTTACAACCCTAAGCAAAATTATATTTTAAGATCTCTTCACCGAGTTCTAGTTAAATTAACTAATTTAGTTAGCATAAATCTACTTATAATAATTTAAAGATTCAAAATCAATCCAATCTTCCCTTGAACAAATTAATAAACTATATGTTCTAATTAAAAAAAAAATCAATAATTATGTGATATTAAGAAAATTCAACATGTATGTGATAAAAATCCCCTAAAAGACATCCTTAGAAGTTGAAGAGAATATTATATACATATTTTGTGTATATGTAGACTCTCCATGTATAATACAATGAACAACGTTCATGTACATGAAATTCATATGCAAACAGACTCCACAAGTAATAATTTTTCTATAAATTATATGGTAATATATTAGTTGAAAATAAAATAACAATTCTTGTAAAAAAAAAGAGAACTTTTAATTTACAATCATGAAACTCAGCTCAAAAATCATTTTTATATGTACATTCATCTCTGTTTTTTCATATGTGCGTCATTGAGTGACAAGTTAGTAAGCAGTTGTGTAGTCAGTCGTAAGACCCCTCTGACATATGTTCTATCCCTATAGGAACAGATAGCCCATTTGGGGAGCCGTATTTTCAAATACAAAAAAAAAAANCCGCCGGGGGTCACCTGAATATTCCTTTTGTCTTGAGGTCCGGCGGCCGTGTCGAGTTGTGCGGCGAGCGGTGATTTCTGCTTCTTGTGGATAAGAACTAGGCAGTTTCCCATTAGAGAGTGTGGGCTAGAAGAAGGGGATGAGACTTGGGGAGTATTTATAGGAGATTGGTGTCATTATTTGACCTTTGCATCAGTAAGATTTACAATGATGCCATTGCTTTTGGAGAGGAATATTTACATATCTAGCACACAATTCTTATTTATTTATATATCTAAATATTTATGTTTATATATATAATATTTTGATACTTTAAATCTATGCGTGAAAAAAAAAAAAAAAAGTGAACTTCACTTTTAAAAAGGAATAGTAGTACTATTGTTGAGGAGATATTAACAATTTGAGTGGCATGTGTGTAAATATGAAATTTTATGTGGGAGATATGTAAATACATGAGAATTGTGTACAATTTATTTACATTTTTAAACTTTTTTGGAAAGGAGAATTTACATGCCATCAATTCTTATGTATTTGCATATAATTTAAACTTTCATATTTAAATAAATATATATAAGGCTTTCGTGCTTTAATTTTATGTGTGATAAAGTGAATTTCTCTTTTAGAAAGTGATAAAAGTTGTTGAAAAGTTAGGGCGAAGAAAAATAGAAATCTACACAAATCTGGAAGAACACAAAGAGATTTAACAAAGTTCGACAAAGATGCTTACTTCATCGGGAGCAGAGCGGCAGTTTTTCTACTAATCCAAAAAAGAGTACATAATACAAAATATGGGATAAAACATTCTTTGCGAAATTTCCGCAAACTGTAGCCCTCCTTAGCACCGAACTGTCTAACCCCAACCACGTCAAACCGAATGCTTCTTCGCTGAAACTCCTCCGCTCCAGCATCTGTCTCATTTATGGTATATGAGTCATACCTAAGAAATCTTCACGTTGACGAATATCCAGCCCCTTAGGAGAAATATATATGCTTAAACAAATTTTCACCTTGGCAAATATCCAACCCCTTAGGAGAAATATATATGCTTAACAAATCTCCACCTTGGAGAATATCCAGCCCCTTAGGAGAAAATACATCACGGAGTTTCTTATGCACCAGTGTGGGCTGGGCCACCACGCTTCCGATGCGTGCTCGTTGATGCCCCCAACCCACTAAATTCCAAGAGACATAACACTTCCATTCTAAGAGACATCTCTTCATTCCAAGAGACTTCAAATTCTGGTATTATGAGTCATACCTAACAAATCTCCACCTTGACGAATATCCAGCCCCTTTAGGAGAAATGCATATGCTCAACTCCTTAGTAGAAATACCTCCGCTCTAACATCTGTCCCATTCATGGTATATGAGTATCAGAGCCATACCTAACAATAGTACTATTTTTAATGTGATATTAAAATTTTGAGTATTTTGTGTGTAAATATGAAAGTTTTGGTGTGAGCTAGTGATATTTATGTAAATGTCCCTTATATGTATCATATTTTGTTTTGTGATGAACTTACATAAAATATTTTTGATGTGATATTAATGATTTGAGTGATATGCATCTAAACATTATAGTCTTGGTGTTAGATATATAAATACAAAATAATTGTAAGGTATATATGTAAATGCATCCAATGCTTTATTTATTTATTATTATTATTATTCTTTTTATTGAAATGTTTGAGTAATCATTACTTTTAATTTGCATTTACTAATGTTAGCTTTAAATAAATTTATTTTGGTCAAGTTTCCATAAAGTTATTAATTTCGAACTATAAGCCTTTAATGATGCTAATTAGTTGCAAAGTTTAGGTTATAAATTCCATATTAATATTTAATCAAGATGAATTTATATTCATTAAACTTCTATGTAATATAAATTTTTGCTAGGAAATAAAATAATTAAAAAGTTTAAAAATAAAAAATAATTTTGAGCAAATTTTTGTCATAATATAAACTTCTTCTTACCATGCTTAATGGGAGTATGTCATGGTAATCTTATCCATTGATTGGTGGTGGAGATTATTATTAGGGGTATTTATAAAAATACCACTTAGTTTTATATATTTACATTTCTAGTACTGTTGTGAAAAGCGACAGTAATAAAATGAAAAACTTGATCAAGAAAAAGTCGCAAACATAAAAGCACAGCGAAAACACACAGATTTACGTGATTCGGCAAAATGCCTACATCTACTGAGCTGCTGAGGATTTTATTACTTTGAGGAATAACATCCATCGATCGGCTCGACGATTACAAGAAAACACTCTTTCTCTCTCATCCCCTTCTCTTCTTCTATCTCTCTCTACCCGAGAGCTTCAAACCGAAGCACGTCAGAAGAAGAACCTGGAAATCTACTAATGACAAAGATGTAGCATGGGAAAACAAATCCCGAGAGTGCTAACAAGGGGATCTAGCATGCCTATTTTTTAATTTAATCATGTCATTAGACCCATTAAAAAATTAATCAAATAATTAATGAAATCCATTAATTATTTCCTTTTCTTTTCTGCAACAAATCATAGAAGGGATTAAAAACAATTAATTTAGCAATTAATTTTGAGCATCAAATCCAATTTGTTGCAAAACATGAGAAAATACCAATTTGAATAGTGAACCAGTTTCCATATTCGCAACAAATCTCTCACTTTGATACTGCTACACTTGTGGCATCATCCACTAGCTGCGTCGTCTTTTTCTTCAAACATGATATTCTCTACCTCTGCAACTTAAAGCTTCTTGTCTTCATGTTAGACGATCAGTTAAAGTCGAGCACAACTTCAGTTTTCCAAAAGTAACACTTTTAGTTGACATATCAGCGTTAACATAACCTTGTACCTCCAAGCACTTTTCTGGGTTACTTCTGTATCTGCTTACAACTCCCACTGCATGGGCAATATCTTTTCTCTGCTGAAAGCCCTTTTCAACAAGTATAGCCTTGTACCTTTTACTGTCATCAAGTGTACTCTTCACCCAGTACACTCAATTGTTGTGCAATGCCTTCTTCCTTGGTGGAAGTTCTGTCAGCTCTTAGGGAATCAATCTTTTCTGGTCGTTTTCCCAGTAACAGAGATGAAGTTTCTTTCCATAGAGGTAGTTCTCTATCTGCATCATTCAGTAACCAAAATATGTGTCATTAAACTTCTCGATTCCTGATGTCATCACATCATCTCTGACCATCGCTTTCTGTTAGATCCGAACTTGAGCTCTGACACCAGTCATTGTGAAAAACAATGTCAATAAAGCGAAAAATTGGATCGAGAAAAAGTCACAAACAGAAAAGCACAGCAGAAACACACAGATTTACGTGGTTCGACAAAATGCCTACGTCCACTGAGCTGTAGAAGATTTTATTACTTTGAGGAATAACACATGTCGATCACCTCGGCGATTACAAGAAAGCACTCTTTCTCTCTCCTCTTCTCTTCTTCTATCTCTCTCTACCCGAGAGCTTCAAACCGAAGCATGCCAAAAGAAGAACCTGGAGAGCTACCATTGCCAAAGAGGAAGCCTGAGAAACCAAATCCCGAGAGTGCTAACAAGGGGAGCTAGCATGCTTATTTATTAATTTCATCATGCCATTAGACCCATTAAGGAATTGATCAAATAATTAATGAAGTCTATTAATTATTTCATTTTCTCTTATGCAGCAAATCATAAAAGAGATTAAGAGCAATTAATTTAACAATTAATTTCGAGTATCAAATCCAATTTGCTGCCAAACATGAGAAAATGCCAATTCGAACAGTGGACTGATTTTCATATTCGCAACAAGGACTTTAACTTCACTTTTATTTGGGGGTCATTTTAGTCCCATAGTTTATAGAAGAGTCATAAAGTCCCCAAATTCTTTAAATTAGAGTTGAAATGGTCCCAACAAATGATTATTACAACTCAATTTTGAAATAGCCAGTGATTATTTTGACATTTCTATAAATTTTGACGTCAAAATTGTCTCGTGTAAATAATCGACGACTATTTTTACACGTTACTCTTTTTTATATCTATACCATCAAAATCTTTTATATCACATCAAAAATATCATAATTTGAACTTTAAAAAAAATACAATATTTTTTGCATCGATAAAATGATATTTATGTAAAATTAAAATTTATAAGTGTTACATATGTGAATACATGTAATTCAGTGACATGTATGTAAATCTTCCTGGGCCGACGGAAGCACGACATTTAAAGTCATTGTTTGACCGACTTACGGAGGAAAATCGACCCTCCACCATTGATGTTAACGTCACCCTCTTTTTACGGCAAATCCTACCCTTCCTTTAGTTCCAAGCATGCTCGTGAGCGTGCAAATTGCTTGAGAGAGAAAAAAGAGGCGTGTTCAGAAATTGGCCAACAGCCATAGCCGTATAAATCCAAGTGAAACCCCGGCACTCTCTTTCCTTCTAGTAATTGTAAAGTAGGCAAGTAATTAGTGATTAATTATTTGTAAATTCTAAATTAACTCTATAGAAGACATGTAATTATGTTTGAGCACATATACTTAGACAACTTCTTAAATGCTATATTATGTTATATTTGTGAGTACTAATATTTATTGATGACAATTAATGAGAGCTTCTATCCACTCAAGAGTATCAAATTGTGTTCGTAAGTCGGATTTGGGTCTAACGCAAAATTTACCTGACTCAAGATTGTTTGACTCGAACCCGACTCAAATATTAAACTGGTCAGAAATTCCAATTGGAACACGACCAGCCCTCAACCCGACAACCCAAACACGGGAAATATAACATGTTTATCATAAGGAATAACAACTATTTGGGTCAAAACCAGGTTAATTTTGAGTCAATCTAGTGTCAAAACTGGGTTAGAAGGTAGATATCGAGTCAATTTATGGTTGGTGGGTTAATTTAAAGTCTTATTCAAGTTAGGCGATCACTTTGAATGGATCCAAAATATTAGACATGTTAAGATTTTTAACATAAACCTGACTCGAAAATCAACCCAAACCCAAAATTTTCAAGTTGTATTAGACGGGTTAAAATTTTTAACACGAACCACTCAATTCTCATGTTCTTACAAATCAAACACCTAAACTTAAATTTTTACGTGCATATCACCTTATTTATGAATGAAATATGTATTTCAATTGTACAACTTAAAATGGTGGTGCTTTTGTTGTGATATGAAGATTTGGATGGTATAAATGTAAAAATTAAAGCTTCATATGTAAATACATAGGAATTGGTTGGTACGAATGTAAATGCTTTTGATCCTTTTGCTATTTATTTCAAAGGACGGCTAAAGTGGATATGATGGTCATCATAGTTTTGCAGCAGGCTTAAGACGCATGCCACTGAATCTCCCCACTTTAAAGTGCGTGAGGAAAACGATTTCTCTCTAAACTATGAGACATTTACATACGAATCACCCAACTTTTTTATATATTTACATATCATACCTCTAAATTTTGCATTTTGTATTTATTACACCTAAATATTTTCTATCACATAAAAATATCACTATTTTAACTTTAAAAGAATGAAATAAACATTGTTATTAGGGGTGTAAACGAGCCGAACAAGAGATTAGGGGTGTAAACGAGCCGCACATGAGCGAGCCCAGGCTCAGCTCTTGTTTGTCTCGTTTATATTTCGAGCTCAAAAAACTTGTTCGTGTTCGGCTTGTTTGTTTAGCAAGACGAATATGAGCTGTTCACGAATAAAGAGTCGTTTTGACGACCCTAATCACGTAGCCACAAGATGTTAATGGTTGGAGCAAGATTTAAAAATTATTGTTTATATTAAAATATTATTAGAATCTAATTAAATAATTTTTATTCTATTTTATTAATTAATTCTTTTAATTTATTATAATTCTTTATAGCCTTGTAGTCAACTAAAATTTAAAAAAATACTACTCATCAATATATATNGACATCAATAAATTGTATCATTTGAATTTAATTTAATTTTTATTTTAATTTCTCAATTAATATTTTTAATTGATTAAATATTTTTGTAGTTTTGTACTTAATTAAATCTTTTAGAAATATTACTCACCAATGTATATATATATATATATATATAATTGATGAATAGTGTTTCGAGCCAATATGAGCCGAACACGAACGAACAAATTTTTGTTCGTGTTCGACTCGTTAACTTAGCAAACAAGCCAAACATGAGCTTCTTAACTAGCCGAACATGAGCTATTTGCAACAACGAGCCATGTTGACAACCCTAATTGTCTTGCATAAATGAAGTTAGCATGTATGTAAGAAAATAAAATTTAGGGGCTAGTTATGTAAATACATAAGAATTGAGTGATATGTACGCAAATATTTCTTAAAATATTTATTTATATTAATACTAACCCATTATCTTTAACAAATTCTCCTTATTTCTAGAGAAACACTTTTTCCTAAAAAGGAAAGTGAATTAATGTCTCTAAAGTGAGATCTTAATCAATTAACTAAGAATAAATTAGTACCACCATTATCATAATGATGACTATTGTCTATGAATTAAAATTCAAGTAAAACTAAGGGTCTGTTTGGAGGTGGCTACAGATTTTGAAAGATGATTATAAAATTATGGCGGAAAATATAATTTTTTAGACAATAATTTTCTTACAGTCAGTGTAATTTAATACGTTGGGTTGAAAAAAAACAGGTTCCCATCATATAAATTTTTAAGAAGCAACAAGAGAGAAGTTTTTCAAGCAGAACCGTAGTTGATTTGAAATGCAACATACAAACTTTAAGATTGAGATACGCTTAAGCGTTTTCTTTGATTATATATTTATAAGATTTTGGGTGCTAAAAAAAAATTATATATGTCTGTTCATATATACATATGTATATATGTGCCGCGTATTCAGACATGTTGGTTGACATCCACAGTATAAGACCTCTAAGGTCGGGAGTTTGAATCTCGTTTGACATAGTTGGCTTTAAGAAGATGATACTCGTATTATCAAGCATATCAATAAATTCGCTGATGTCAGTGTGACTAAATGCAGGCGAAATGTGAACGGAATATTTCACTATCAATTTCCCATTCCCACCCTGTTATCTTTTACATAAATAGCCTCATTTCCGCTTAGTTAGCTTATTATTATATATTCTCCCTCTTGTTTACCTCTAATGGCTTTGGACTTACCCCACTAACGCTACAGAAGACCCCGCTTCAAGATTCGTGGCAGAAGCTGATGTGCGTGCTGCCCTTCTCAGTGGGGCGGCAAAGCCTACAGTTTATATTATTATTATATAATATAGTTGAATAGTTATATTGGATGATTATGAATGATATAAATATTTTGCTTAAATTTTAATATTAGATTCTAATTTATATATATGATTTAAAATAATTATATACTATAATTATATTTAGCTAAAAAGAAATTTTACTTATTTAAACTTGTATTATCTTTTCAGTATTTTAAATATAAATTTTAATATTTTATATAAAATATTCATTAGTAGTACTAAATATATAACAAATTTATGAATATTAAAACATGCATTTTAATTATATTTTAAAATTTTAATAAATTTATTTTAATTTACATATAATACATAAAAAATTGAATATAATTATTTTAAAATTTAGAATTAAAAAACATAATATTATGATGTTTATTGTCTACATAAAATTAGAAAAAAAAATAATATTTAAAAAACATTATCTCCATATATATAATAAAGTTAAAGATGGAAATATAAACTTATAAATATATTTAATCTAAAATTTATTTTAAAATAATAAAAATAATGAAATAAATTATACTTTATTATGATATATTTCATGTCATTTACTATATGATATATAACAGAAGGATTTGTTAGGATATTTTAATTTAAACACATAATGAAAGAGGCAATATTCTCTTCACTATAAGAATAAAGTCATGCATATCAATGCATAATAATTATAATCTCTATATTTACATGTTGGCTTATATTTGATGCATAACTATATATATATATAAAATTTTTTTTAAAAGGAAATCGATAATTGGCAAAGGCCCAAATATCGATTTCCCATACGCAATCCGACCCCATGATGAGAGCCTGCGCCATGTGCCTAAAATTCGACCCCCCACGCACCACGTTAGGAATCGAACCCTTGCCAGAGGGGACTTACAGTGACCCTGCCTACCAACTGGATAAGGAATACGGCACCATATATATNCAATGTCAATACAAATGAATAATTACATATTAGACATTCCAACGGATCAGTGTACTCTATACATATATATTGGAATATTTTCTTACATGCATGCATATAGTAATGCTTCCATTAATTCGTTAGGTAAATGTGTCTGACTATAATTTGTTCTTTTGTGGTAAAGCTCATTTGATTGTACATAAACATTGTAATGATTGTTGTTGGTCGTAGAAAATACTTTCTCAGATGGTCCACATTAATTCTCTTGAGCATATATAGTTTTGTCAACGCATTAACAACATTAGAATTGAATGAGCATGAGCTCGTTGATTTGAATATAAGCATGCCGAATTTTGAAATCATTTGGTCTTCCAGTTGATGCATCAAATCCTTTGACTACAGTTTAAGTGTTCGATCTGGACTGATTTGAACTCTAATTGGATTACCTTCAGTGTCACTGGGTTCATCTTGTTGAGACGCTCAATTTGATAATAAATTTATTAAAATTGGGGCTCATGTGATATTGAGTTTGAATTTGGATTACTTGCTCAAAATGCATTGACATTCATGAGTGATGATAAAAATTTATTGATGAGACTCACAACTCAAGCACAATATTAAAGAATTAAGAAGTAAAAAATAACTTCAAAGTCTTCCTCCCCACTGCATAAGAGGAATCGAAATCACATAAATTTTAATCCGCGAAACTAAGCAATAAAGTAAAGAACCGCTAGAGTTTGTTTACTGGTGTCGGGGTGCTGCGTTGCGGGAGTTGCCTTTCAGGTGTTGTGATGTCAACCGCTTAGGTTCTGAAACCTGGGTTGGTCGTTAAGAGGTAGGGGCACTATATTTAGGCTTTGTGGTACTCCCATCTGGGCGCTGGATTGCCATACTCTCAAATTTTGTACGTGTCTGGGGGCGATGACACTGTTTAATACTAGGGCGAAGAAAAAGGTAGAAATGCAAAAGTAGGTGTAGATGAGTAAATATATAAGAATTGGGGGTATATCTGTGAATGCCCCTAAACCTTTTTAGGCAGTGGTAATTATCATTTTTGAACATGATGACCTTTCACGCATGCTGCTAAATCTCCCAACTTCAAATTGGGGGTAGAAAATGATTAAAATATTAATTAATATTGACATTGATACATTGCCTCAAACTTTGCACCTAATTTTCAAATTAACACTTTTTATAATTAAAAATAAAGTAAATAAATCTCTGAAATGAGATCTTAATCATTGTTTTTAAAAAGAATAAAGCGCCGTAATCATCATGATTATGGAATGTTAATTATGAATTAAAAATGAGTTTAATAGATCATGTAGAAATTGATTTATTAACTTAAAATGTTAATTTATTAAGTTATAAATTGGTTTTTATAAAGTTTTGGGTTAATATAATCAAATTATTCTCTGTTAAATATTTAATTTGTAAGTTTCCAATATTTAATTGGATGTTGTTGGAAGTAAATGGGAATAGTAATATATATAATCCTTAACATTATACAACTAAAATTTATGCATGAATTTCATACAATTTTAAACAATTAACGTTTCATACTCAAATTCAAGATCATTCGGGACCTTTTTTCAGACAAGCTTATAGTTAAATTTACTGCTCCGACAAGTCGAGCCCAATGAAGTCAAAATTGGTTCAGTCATAGTTCGATCAAGCCGAGATCAAGCTGTTTAAGCACGATTTGGAGGCTTTGAATAGGTGATTGAATGGTCAAATGGATTATAAATGTGATAAACTTATATTTTAAACGAACGACTTGACGAGTGGAATCCAACAAGCACAAGATCACTCGATTTTGACATCATTAAAGCACTCAAATGCTCATACAAAAGAATCACTTTTGGTTGTCCGATGGAGTGGTCCAGATTCATGCGTTATTTACAGATGATATCACTCCTAAATTTTATAAATAAACCCACACTCCTTTCATGATAGGGGGCTTGGGACCTTGATTTGAAATAGAAGGGCAAAAGGAAATCCAAGCTCTTAGGGTTTCCCGAGTTCTACCATTGTCGAACAAACAGTGCCCGGGCACCACCGTCAAGCTCCATCACCATTGAACGTACCACTATCGAACTGCCGCCATCAAGCTCCACCGTGCTAGACTGTTGTAGCCGAGCTTCGCCGCCGTCGAACTATTGTTGTCAACTTCCACCACCATCACATCGCCGCCTTCATGCTCAATCATGGTTGAATCGCCGCAGTCGAGCTCCACTACTATCAAATCGCTATCTTCAAGCTCCACCTACGCCAAACCACTAATGCCTTGCTGTAGCTATCGAGCCCCATTGCCTCTGGACTGCCACCTTCAAGTTCCACCGCCGCCGGACCACAAACGCCCGACCATAACCATTGAATCATAACTTTCTTAGTGAAAGACATGCCTCACTTATGTAATATTACTTTCGATCATTCAATGACCAACAAAATCATGTAACTTACAATAACATAGTGTAATAATTTCAAATAGGTCAGATCCTGTGATTTTCTCTCTTTCAAAATTTTCACGTAAAAACTTATGTTGCCTCTTCTACCAATTTCGTTTCCTCAGTGTGTGTGTGTGTGTGTTGGATTTTTCTACAACACTAAGACATAAATAGCATTCTACCGCTGCGAATATACTATCACGGAACACATACCATTTAATTTCTCTATGTTTATGTATCTAACAACTAAACTTCAATTTTTACATATATATATATNTCGATACAAATGAATAATTACATATTAGACATTCCAACGAATCAGTGTACCCTATACATATATAAGTATACATTGGAGTTATTTTCTTACATGCATGCATGCATATACTAATGCTTCCATTAATTCGTTAAGTAAATGTGTCTGACTATTACTTGTTCTTTTGGGGTAAGGCTCATTTTATTGTACATGAACATTATAATGATTGTTGTGGTCGAAGAAAATACTTTCTCAGGTGGTCCACATTAATTCTCTTGAGCATACATAGTTTTTTCAATGCAATAGCAACATTAGAATTGAATGACCATGAGCTCATTGATTTGAATATAAGAAATTTTGAAATCATTTTGTCTTCGAGTCGATGCATCAAATCCTTTGACTACACTTTCAGTGCTCGATCTAGACTGATTTGAACTCCAATTGGACTACCTTTAGTGTCACTGGGTTCATCTTGTTGAGACGCTCAGTTTGACAATAAATTAATTAAAATTGGGGCTCAAGTGATCTTGAGTTTGAATTTAGATTACTTGCTCAAAATGCATTGACATTCATGCGTGATGATAAAAATTTATTGATGAGGTTCACAACCCAAGCTCAATATTAAAGAACTAAGAAGTAACTAATAACTTCAAAGTCTTCCTCCCCACTGCACAAGAGGAAGCAAAATCACATAAATTTGAATCTGCAAAACTAAGCAATTAAGTAAAGAACAGCTAGAGTTTGTTTACTGGTGTCGGGGTGCTGCATTACGGGAGTTGCCCTTCGGGTGTTGTGATGTCAACCGCTTAGGTTCTGAAACCTGGGTTGGTCGCTATGAGGTAGGGGCACTACATTTAGGCTTTGCGGTACTCCCATCTCGGCGCTGCTGGAGTGCCATACTCTCAAATTTTGTACGTGTCAGTGAGCGATGACACTGTTTAATACTAGGGCGAAGAAAAAGGTAGAAATGCAAAAGTAGGTGTTAGATGAGTAAATACATAAGAATTGGGGGGTATATGTGTAAATGCTCCTAAACCTTTTTAGGCAGTGGTAATTATTATTTTTCAACATGATGACCTTTCACGCATGCTGCTAAATCTCCCAACTTCAAATTGGGGGTAGAAAATGATTAAAATATTAATTAGTATTGACATTGATATATGACCTCAAACTTTGCACCTAATTTTCAAATTAACACTTTTTATAATTAAAAATAAAGTAAATAAATCTCTGAAATGAGATCTTAATCATTGTTTTTAAGAAGAATAAAGTGCCGTAATCATCATGATTATGGAATGTTAATTATGAATTAAAAATGAGGTTAATAGAGCATGTAGAAATTGATTTATTAACTTAAAATGTTAATTTATTAAGTTATAAATTGATTTTTTATAAAGTTTTGGGTTAATATAATCAAATTATTCTCTATTAAATATTTAATTAGTAAGTTTCCAATATTTAATTGGATGTTGTTAGAAGTAAATGGGAATAGTAATAAATATAATCCTTAACATTATACAACTAAAATTCATGCATGAATTTCATAGTATTTTAAACAATTAACGTTTCATAGTCAAATTCAAGATCATCTGGGACCTTTATTTAGACAAGCTTATAGTTAAATTTACTGCTCCGACAAGTCGAGCCCAATGAAGCCAAAATTGGTTCAGTCATAGTTCGATCAAGCCGAGATCAAGCTGTTTAAGCACGATTTGGAGGCTTTGAATAGGTGATTGAATGGTCAAATGGATTATAAATTTGATAAACTTATATTTTAAACGAGCATTTTGTCGAGTGGAATCCAACAAGCACAAGATCACTCGATTTTGACATCATTAAAACACTCAAATGCTCATACAAAAGAATCACTTTTGGTTGTTCGATGGAGTGGTCCAGATTCATGTGTTATTTACAGATGATATCACTCCTAAATTTTATAAATAAACCCACACTCCTTTCATGATAGGGGGCTTGGGATCTTGATTTGGAAGAGAAGGGCAAAAGGAAATCCAAGCTCTTAGGGTTTCCCGAGTTCTACCATTGTTGAACAAACAGTCCCCGGGCACCACCGTCAAGCTCCATCACCTTTGAACGTACCACTATCAAACTGCCGCCATCAAGCTCCACCGCAGCTAGACTGTTGTAGCCGAGCTTCACCGCCGTCAAACTATTGTTGTCAAGTTCCACCACCATCGCATCATCACCTTCATGCTCAATCATGGTTGAATTGCCGCAGTCGAGCTCCACCGTAGTCGAGCTCTACCACTATCAAATCGCTATCTTCTAGCTCACCTACGCAAACCACTAATGCTCTGCTGTAGCTATCGAGCCCCATTGCCTCTGGACTGCCACCTTCAAGTTCCACCCCCGCCGGACCATCAGTGCCCGACTATAACCATCGAATCATAACTTTCCTAGCAAAAGACATGCCCCACTTATATAATATTACTTTCGACCATTCAATGACCAACAAAATCATGTGACTTACAATAACATAGTGTAATAATTTCAAGTATGTCAGATCCCGTGATTTTTTCTCTTTCAAAAATTTCACGTAAAAATTTATGTTGTCTCTTCTGCCAATTTCTTTTCCTCAGTGTGTGTGTGTGTTGAATTTTTCTATAACACTAAGACATAAATATCATTCTACCGCTACGAATATACTATCACGGAAAACATACCATTTAATTTCTCTTTGTTTATGTATCTAGCAACTAAACTTCAATTTTTATTTAACACCTAAACTTTAATTTTTACATTAATATCACCCAAATCTTCATTATCTTATAAAAAAAATAATTTTTTTTTTTAAATTTTAACAAGTGAAATATACCTTATTAATGTATAAATAAAGTGACATATTTAAAAATTGAGATTAAGGTGTTAGATATGTAATTACATTACAAATGTGTGAAATACCTATAATTTTTTTTTAAAAAAAAGATAAATTACTAATTAGCCTAATCTTATTCTTTTTTGAGATAATTACCCACACATCATTCGGACCATGACATTGATATTTACAAATTAAACACCTAAGTGATCTTTTTGAACTATCGAATCAATGTGTTTATCCGTGCCNGGATGTCCCTGGGATGATTAGAGATACTGGGAAATTGAACCTTCCCTTGGATGAGCTCTATTGAGGGTACCTGGGCTATCACATAAGATTGGATTCCCTGTAGTGGTTTTTTTGGATGCTCCTTTTTCTTTTTTCTGATCGAATGGTCCATGATTGAATATCATCCAATCATCTCTAATATGACTCGTGGTTTGGTCGATTTTGGCTAAGTCAGCTTGGTATTTTTTTTCTTTTTCTCTTTTTATTTTTGAAGAAGTCGCGGGTTTTTTCTATCATTGTGGAAACATATCATTTTGATTAATGACATCTTGGGGGTGCCCAAAATATTCTCGATAAAATGAATCTTGTTTACACTTGTATAACAAATAGTAAAGGGTGTCACAAAGTTCTATTATCTGACAAGAGCGTCCTGATGACTTCAAAGCTCGTGTCATTCCATATAGACAAAGTGCGTGTTGCTCACGATCTCCTACGGATGGCAGTTTTTTTGTTAATTCCTCTTTCCATTTTTAAAGGAGTCATCAGTTTGTCCATCATCATATACTTCTCTTTTCTAAATAAGTCTTTCTTATGAATCATGTGAATGATAAGTGAGGAAACAAAAAATACAGACATACGAAAAAGACGATGAATAAGAGAAATAAAACGCAGAGAGCCTATGTGTGTTAAACCTTACAAGGATATGTCAAGTATGTTTGCCCAAATAAGATCGGACAGAAGCACCTTAGATCAATTTCCACGAAAGAATACTTATATAGACTGCCCACAACCAGAGATTATATCACGTGTATTTGTCTATGTGTGTTAAACCTTGCAAGGATATGTCAAGTGTGTTTGTCTATTCTAGGGTTTTGAGTGCTTTCAAGGGAATGTATCACACTTGGTTAATTACAACTTAGGGGCCGCCCAAGAATATACTTGATATAGGGAGTTTTGTTTACATTAGAAGTGACAAGTAGCAGAGGGCTATCAAAGGGTTGTTATTTTGTAAGAGAATGCTCCGATGCTTTAAAAGCTTCTGCTAAGCCACGGGCGGAGGTCCCACATAAGCAACAGACTTATTAGCATAGGGAGCATGCGAAATAACTGAATCATCCCGACAAGGAATCCCAATACGTCAAAGCACATTGAGGCCAAACTCAAGCACGTGCACAACATGCACCATGCACCATGCAAGTGATCGATCAACCGAACAGGGGTGTCCGGTGGAACCAAAGTGTTCGATCGACTGGGCAGGGTCGGCCGATCGAACCGGAGTGGTATGACGACCGGGCCGGGGTGTTTGGTTTAGGCAAAGCGTCGGTTAACCGGGTCAAGGCGGTTGGTCGAACCAAAGTGGTCGGTCAATCGGATTGGAGTGGCAAGCCAAACCAAAGTAACATGTCAACCGGGTCATGGCGGTTGGTCAAGCTAAAATGGTCAGTCGACATGGCCAGGGTGGCCGGTCAAACCAAATTGTTCGGTGACTGGGCCGGGGCAGCTGGTCGAACTAAGGTGGTCGGTCGACCGGTCCGGGGCGACCGGTCGAACCCAATTGACATGTCATTGGGCTAGGGTAGCCGATCGAGGCAAAGTGACATGTCGACCGATCTTGGGCGGCCGATCGAGGCAATGTGAAATGTCGACCGGGCTGGGGGGGAAATCGAGGCTACGTGACATGTCGACCGGGCCAGGGCGGTTGGTCGAAGCAATGTGAAATGCTGACCCGGTCGGGGCTGCTGGTGGAAGCAAATTAACATGCAAACATGCTCTAAGCAAAATTCAGGGCAATCCGAGACAAACCAACATGCTTGATAACAAATTGTGCCCGTGCTAACGCCCTCACATAGGATCCTAGGGTTGACACTTGAATGTGCAGCGTATGAGTGAAATAAAGTCCCATAATCTCAGAGATAAGTATTTTTAGTGGGCATTACACCGATGATTTTGGGGACGATGGGCTCTCCAAATCACTATGCGGGTACGGCATTCTAAACCCTAATCTTTCTGGAACACCCGCGGGAAGCTTCGATGGATTCCTTTGTCCACGAGAGACTCCATATGAATATATTATTGACTCTAAACACGAGAATATACATCAAGCATGTCTTATGTTTTTAATAAGCCTGTCCAATGGTGGATTTTCCTGTGTAAAGTTGAATCATCGGGAACCCTGGCTTCGTACCTCGAGTATGTGCCAGTAAGTCTCAAACGTGTGACCTGAATTACAGGCGCTACAAATGAACAATGAATCATCTCGAGTCAATCAAGTGTAAACCCTACACACGTGACATCAAAAACTGATGCCAACACTTCGTTCATACAATTTTACTCGGTTGTTCAAACAACTCTCATGATTTCTTGACAGCATGTCAGATTTCATTGTACGCTTCTCCACTATATCATCGAATCTCTTTAAGATCAACGTTGACATATTTTTTTATGTGTGCGTGTATTCTCTTTTTTGTAAGAAGAAACTCTAACAAAAATAACATTTAAACATTGAAAGATTTACATATATACGCCACTTAATCCTATGTATTAACACATATAACATGTAAACTTCAACTTTTACATACATACCTTCCATATATATGAAAATATGTATTTTGATTTTCTAAACTTAAAATGATGATGTTTTTGATGTGATATGAAAGGCAAACAAACAAACAAAACA
This sequence comes from Phalaenopsis hybrid cultivar, assembly GCA_002079205.1. NCBI lineage: Eukaryota > Viridiplantae > Streptophyta > Magnoliopsida > Asparagales > Orchidaceae > Phalaenopsis > Phalaenopsis hybrid cultivar. The sequence continues at coordinate 180,867 of JXCR01130770.1, forward strand.
AAATTAATCCCTTACCACTAAGTATGGTTATTTTCACTCAAACACACCACAAATCCATAACAAGCTAAAACACTCACAAATAAGGAGAAACAATTTAACATTTCCTCCCTAGCAAAATCACATTATTAAAAAAAATCACGAAAAATTACATAAATACCACATAATTTTTTTATATATTTACCTCTCTAATACCTAAAATTTGATAATTGCATTTATAAGACTTTTAGTACCACAAAAATTAATGATAGCAATATTTCTTTGACCGGCATGCACGTAAAAGATAAGAGTTTTTTAGTTAAATACGTAAATATATAAAAAATGTGCGGTATTTAAGTAAATACCTCTAACATTAGTATATAGTTTAGTTAAAGGGGTTGAGAGATAGAGCTATAAATAGCATAAAATTTCCTCTAATTTCCTTAAATTACATATTTCTCCACCATAAGAGGAGGGCAGAGAAACAAGCACCATTGGCCTCCACTGACTTATGTCTATTTATAACTTAGGTTTCAAATGCAGAGATCTTCTTCTTTCCCTTGGCTTTTTTTAAAAGGGGGAGTTGATTTTGTGAAGGAAGAAACACATTCTATCACCCAACAATGGCTCCCAATGTTGTCTTCTTAGCTTTGGGATTAGCTTCCCTTCTTGTCTCTGGGGCTCATAGTGGTTAGTTTACATATAGATAGCTCGAAACTTTCTATTTACAAATCAACCAGACTCTTCCATCCATTTTTCAAATTCTCAATCAACTACCAAAACTCATGCTAAAACCCCTACCCACATTTTTCTTGTTTTTTCAAATTATCATTTGTTTGATCGTGACACGCGTAAATACATTGGTTCTGTAGTTCAAAAAAATCATCTGGGTAGTTACTTTATAAATATCAATGTTTTCGGTTGTCTGTATGTAATCATCCTTTTCTATTTTTTTCTTAAATGTTGTTTAGTTAACATCTATTTTTGATATCCCAGATCATTTGGTAGAGCATCCGCTTCAGTGGTGTAAGTCTCTTCTAGTCTGAGGTTTGAAGGGGGTGGTTCTTGAATATTTAAGCACATTGGTCGCCCTCAGACCTGACGAGGGTTGAACCAATAAGGTGAGTTGGGGACCTCAAGCCCCAACCCATTCTTTAAAATTTTTGTCTCTCTCTCTCTCTCTATATATATATATACACACACGAGTCCCGATCATCTCTCGTGCGCCTATAATTCTAGTACCACACCCTACATTTGGGGGGAATCGAACCCCAGACAAAAGAAAACTTACAACTGACAAGCATATGTCCGACCAACTGATCTGAATAAGCGGCGCATATATATAATATAACTTTTTAATTAACTATCATGTAATATATGTTTTTGCAAACTTTTTTTTTTAAATTAATATGATTTTCAATTTATTTTTTTTAATATATATTTTTGAAGGATTTGTGAGCTTCGATTATGTGGGAAACGGTCCGGCCAATTGGGGAAACCTCGACACAGCCTACAAATCATGCTCCAATGGAATCAGCCAATCTCCAATAAATATTTTGCAGGATAATGCCACTCTTAGCACCAAATTGCATGACCTCACAAGGCTTTATGTTGCTGCCAATGCCACTCTCATTAACAC
>JXCR01130770.1:183294-228922 GCA_002079205.1 Phalaenopsis hybrid cultivar
TTTTTTTTTTTTTTTTTGGAAAAGTCAGACCGCAGCCTGAAAGCTGCCACCGCACCTAGATAGGTACGGTGTGAAAACACTAACACATAAGCTGTCAAAACACAGTTTACCCAAATAGGCCGGGTGCACTTTCAAAACGCCATCGCACCAAATAAGCTGCCTCAAACGGGACCTTAATAAATGCTTAACTAGGAAACAATTGCTAATTTACATTAATTTGAATTGTTTTGATAGGTATCCATTGGAGCTTCAAATGGGGCATGAGAGTGAAGAGGGCAATGTTGCAATTATTGCAGTTTTATACGATTTTGGCAACCCAGACCCTTTTCTATACCAGGTAATTAGACATACATATGCCCTCAGTTTTCATATAACAAAACCAGATAATAATTACATCAGAAATTGACAATAATAAAAAAATTAAGAGATAATTACATACAGACCACCCAAAATATTGCTATTTACAAATTATGCAATCTGCCGAGGTCTAATTAATGAGAATTTGATAAAAATGGAAAATACGGGTCGGGGTTTTAGCATGAATTTTGATTTTTGAGTGAGAATTCCAAGAATGGATGAAAGAGGGTGGTTGATTTGTAAATAGCAATGTTTCAGGTGGCCTATATGTAATTGCTCCCCAAAATTAAGTAATAAAAATAAAAAATAATTGAAAATTTCATCAAATTTATAAAACAATCAAATTTGCAAATGATGAATCTTAGTTTATTTTATAGTGCAAATAAAATAAACTTATCGACTGTTTGTGTTTGGTTCGTTTAACTAACCGAACGAAAAAAATTTGTTCACGTTCGTCTCGTTTACTTATCGAACGAATCAAGCACGAACTCATTGACGAACCGAACACAAACTGTTCGCGAACAACGAGCGTTTTTGACAGCCCTACATAAGATTATGACACCAAAGTGATATAAGTGTAAATATCAAATTTTAAGTGTTAGATATGAATGCGAAAAAATTGTGTGGTCTGTATGTAAATTTCCCTATATTTTAATGTGTTACTGGGTTATCTGAAGCTAATATATAGCAGCCTCCATTTGCATACTCAATATGCTATTGATCAACTTTCTTAGATGAACTTAGGAAGATTTACATACATACACTCAATTCTTTTGTATTTACATATCTAACCCCTAGGCCTTAATTTTTAAATACATGCCACTTTCCCTATGTATGAAAAGGTGTATTTCACTTTCTAAATGTTAAAATAGTGGTATTTTTAATGTGATATGAAACATTTCTCATAAAATGTTTTATTTTATTTTTTTCCAACAAGAGAGAGTGTGCGTGTCTGCCAGCATGTGTTGAGAACTGTAATTTACTTAACATGTTAATGAGTATAGTTGAAGGAAGCAGTGGCTCAACTAGCTGAGGAACGCTGCTCCGTGGATGAAGAGACCCAAGTGTCAGTTGGTCGAGTCCGAACAAAATCCTTAAAACGCCATAGTCGAAGATACTTCAAATACGTTGGCTCACTCACAACTCCTCCTTGTAGCGAGAATGTCACTTGGTATATTCTTGGCAAGGTAATCATGATGCATGTTCATATTAATTTAATTTAATCGAAATCATAGTAATTAGTCCTCTTATGTATTTATGTTTATTAGGATTTTTATACGAAAAATTTGTGTATATAGCACACAATTCTTATGCATTTATACATTCAACACCTAAAGTTTGATATTTATGTTTATAACACTTTGATGTTATAAACTTATGCATGAAAAGATACATTTCACGTTTAAGGAGTTATTAATAATGATATTTTTGATGTGATGTTAAATATTTGAGTTTTTTAATGTAAATATGAATGTTTAGAGGTTATATATGTAATTACATAAGAGTTTTGTGGTATTTTTTATTTAAGATGCGTTGATATTAAACTAAATGGAATAATTATGTATACATCTATGATATTTTCAGGTGAGGAAAGTCTCCAAAGAACAAGTTGCCTTGATTAAGTCTTCCCTTGCGACTGAGTTCAAGAACAATGCGAGGCCAACACAAAAATTGAATGGAAGAAAAGTTGAGCTATATGATGAGTCTAAGCTCAATGCTCACTCTCAATAAATGAGATCATGAGGCAAATAACTTCAAGTAAATCAAACTTTGATTTTAGGAGGGAGGTGGTGAGGGAGATAAGCTACTTAAATGTAGTATTTATTATTCTTAACAAGCTATATTAATGTGTGGCATGTTAATGAAGGAGACAATGGATCAACAATGTATGTAATAAAATGATGGGCACTGCCTAACCATATCTATCTTTTGAGTTTTCAATTAATTATAAAGAACTTGTAGGCAATGAGTTACCATGGATATATATGCAAATAAAGTAGAAGTTACAAATGCCAATTTGAATAATTAGATTTTTGAGAATAGTGGGGTCAATGTTGCATCATATACACATGTGATGAGATTAGTATTCAACCCAAAAGCTTAATTTGCTTGATGTTAATTATTTGGTATCTTTATATCAACATATTTTGTTAACTATTTTGATGTGGAACTAAACTTAAAACATTTAGTGACAATAATGGTACACAAAACTCTAAAGAACAATTAAATTTTGAACATTTGAAATAATAATATGTCATCTATAATAACTTCCATAATTTGCTAAGCAATAAAGGAGTAAACGCTCTATTGGACTCAAGTGTATCCTTTCATTGATCTTTTAAAAATGATTAAATCATAAATTAGTACACAATTAATTATAAAAAAATTGTAAGTGTTTGAAAATATTTTCTCTAAAAAATGAAATTACCACCCCAAATAATGAAAAATAAACATAGTGTAAAAATCATTATAAAGTACACATATTGTAAGATTAGATAGAATGTTCATTGAAAATAAACTTTAGAGGTGCCTCTTAAATGTTATGAAGAATTAGACAAGGCTGACTTGATTTTGAGAGATCAAGTTTTTTCGTGGGGGCAAGCCCCTATGAATTATATCATAGATGTGATGCTTAAAAGTACACTTAAGTCAACATGTTATGCTTATTTATCTTATCAGAGTAGGAAGACTTCATTCAATTTAAAATTTGGAAATTAAAAATATTTATTACAAATTATATATATATATATATATATATATATATATATATATATATATATATATNATGAGAGATTAGAATAAATATTGAGAAATTATAACAATAAGCCTTATATTATCTAAAAGAGGATGCTTCTAAGTATCACGTACATGGGGTTTTAATTCATTTCATTAAATTTTTATGCAATGTAAAATAGGTTTATTGATAGGTAGACATTGGACTAATGATCTCACCATACAGATAAGATGACATGACATACATGCAATGGTGTTTATGCATATAAAGAGTGTGCTATTAACCTAGGTTGCATGCAATCACGTCTTTAGTTTGCAATATAATTATGCAAAAGAAGTAAATATTAATTCGTTAGATGACTATAACCAATAGAACAAATTGTATTATAATAGTATATCTAACACACAACTACTAATAGCTTCAACTGTCCTTTCAAACTTATTGATTTTATAAGTTGAATAATAAATTAGTCAATTTTTCAATAAATTCAGAAGAGTTTTGTCCATCTATATCATTAGTGGAAGATTTAATGACTTCTGAGTTACTCAAATGTGTAGAACATTACATATATAGTGTATATAACAAGTTAAAAATGTCCAAATAATACAAGGTATGTAGAAAAAGGGTGCATGCAATGGAGTGAAAGAAGCAAGCAATAAACATTGCATAATTTCACCCATGCAAGCCTCTCACATATCACTCTTAGGAGCTTTACCATAGCACATAAGAGAAAGGAATCCTAGAATAAAACAAATAAATTATACTTTAAAATTAGAGTTACTTCATTAACACATCAATAATATCTATTATAATTCCTTCAAGTAATGCCCTAGTTATTCATAAGAAAAATAAGTGTGCACAATAGCTAAATTATAATAATACACCCATGATCTTATTATTTCATATAAAATTTAAAATCCTTTCATCTAACTTATCATTTGACACTCAATGACATAGTTTTCAACATGAATTGAAAGGTTAGTTGGCTTTCATCTTCTAAGATGGAAGTAATGCCAAAGAAGTTAGATAATCAAAACCCTTTTTAATATATTAGATTAGTTCGGTTATATCCAATAATATAATAAGTCCCTGTAAAAATAATTTTTTACAGGGACTTATTAAATTCATGAACCATAATATGTTACAATATTTTGATATAATAAATATATGTTGAAAAATAAATAGCTAACATTTATTGTTNGAAACCCTTTTTAATATATTAGATTAGTTTGATTATATCCAATAATATAATAAGTCCCTGTAAAAAAGAATTTTGTTTAAGGTAAATGTATCTTATTAAATTCACGAACCATAATATGTTACAATATTTTGATATAATAAATATATGTTGAAAAATAAATAGCTAACATTTATTGTTTAGTGACTCGTGCATATTATCCATTGGAGATTCATTTCTATGTAATTCATTTAGGAAGCATTCAAAGAATATTCATGACTTTAAAAATTATATTTTATTTAAATTTTTGTAACACACGCACTCATTTATACGATGATTCTAGTTATATGGTACATAAAGTAAGGTGTTTTAAAAATAAAAAATAAGTATTGTCATATTATACATATGATTGTAATCCTAATGATAATCATGTGCATGATTATGGATGTCTCCAACAACTCTTCTAAATATAACTGATGTGAAGGTTGACTTTACATTAACTAAGATTTTATATTTAATATATTAACCGAACATATGACCATGACTGTATGCACGATTGCTTAGTAATTTTAAATTTTATGAAGCGACTTTCTTGCAATGGTTATTTTTACCATGGGATGGCAAATAGTAAAAAATATAGTAATTTTCAATATGCACTTTATCACCCTAACATCTTTGAAACATTTTAGGATCATTTCAACACCTGTTAAGCTAAATTGGTCCAATTACACCCATAACAATCTCTCTCTCTCTCTCTCTCTCTCTCTCCCCCCCCCCTCTCTCNGTCTTTATAATGCTCCAACAACTCTTCTAAATATAATTGAAGTGAATGTTGACTTTACATTAACTAAGATTTTATATTTAATATATTAACCGAACATATGACGATGACTGTATGCACGATTGCTTAGTAATTTTAAATTTTATGAAGCAACTTTCTTGCAATGGTTATTTTTACCATGGGATGTCAATTAGTAAAAAATATAGTAATTTTCAATATGTACTTTATCACCCTAACATCTTTGAAACATTTTAGGATCATTTCAACACATGTTAAGCTAAATTGGTCCAATTACACCCATAACAATCTCGACTCCCTCCCTCCCTCCCTCTTGTGAGCGCATGCGCACACACACACGCACCCAAAATTACAAGTTTTCACTCGCAATCTTTATATGATATTTGCGAGTAAAGTACATTTGTTATATGATTCATATGTCTTATTATTATTATTATTGTTAGTATTTTGGCATGTTCTAATTACTTATGCTTGGAGTGGTTTCTTTCATCTTAAAAGAAGAGCCAAGATGTCATTTTAAAATGGCATTTTGCTCATGATTTACAAAACAATGGATTAGTGAAACAATAAGGAGATCATTAACATAGAATAATCTTGTAATTGTTGAACCATTAGAAATCTTATTTACATTGTTTATTATTTTAATTTTGTACTTTGATTTTTTTTAACTATTCACATTTGTATTTATAATTTATTTTATTTTTTAGATTACAAAAATAACTTAGGAAGGTTTTTAAAATATTAAAAAGCATAATTCATCCTCATCTTTTGTTGAGTCATTACCTTCAATTGGTTTCATGTGAGGGTACTTGATTGTAAAGCCGTGGAAACAACTTTGTAGCAACAACTTTGTCTATGAAGGAAGCCCTATTTTTATCCATCATTGTCTCATAAAATCCTATTTGGCTTCTAAGAAATTCCTAATGTTAAATTTCTTATAATCCCTTAACGATGACATCCGACACTTGGTTAAGATGGTATATTCTCATCCTTTCACGATAGTTGCTGAAAATTTTAGTTGAAAAAAAATATTTAAAGGATTAACTCAAGGAAGCATGATACTCAAGTGAATGCAAAACCACTCAATTATTTTTTTGCAATAAAATTTAATAATTACACAAGCATATCTATGTTTAGAACTAGTAGAAGGTATGGGACAAGTTTGTTAACACATATTAAGAAACTAATAAAGCTCAATAATAATGGATTGACATTTAAATTCATAATTATTAACTATTTTGCATGGTGCCAAATGAATCAATGATAGACATGTAAATGAGGTTTAGTAATATTTTAGTAAATTTACATTTTCTTAGCAAAAAGTATTTAATTTAATAAAAAATAGAAAAGACCCTTAAAAGCCTACTAAAATAATAGGATGTCATTGTCATGATTATCATGGAGGTTAATGGCTTAATAAACGATCTCATATATATACTTTTTAAGTACTTTTATTATTGAAAAGCTAAAAATATAATAGAGGAATGAAGAATAGCCAAAAAAACAAATGAAGAGAAATTTGTCATATTGACAATGAATTAAACTCCTTCAAGATAAGGAAGCATGAAGGACATGGCCAAAAAAGTATAATAAAGACAAATAAGTATTATTTTATTTTCTTATGAACCTTCGTGTGTATATCATGATAGATTTCTTGAAAATAAATCATATATAATACCATCTAATAGTTTGTTGAATACAAGTACAAATTAACCATTTTAAAGCAACCATGATATAATAAATGGATTCCACTTCGCATTGATGAATTTAAAACTTGAAGTTAGTCTCATGGATGATGGCATGAAGAATTAAGTATTTTGTAAGTCATTAACTTCACCTAATTGTTATATATATTAGTTTCCATTAGTTTTAATGAAGTGGACAATTGTTTTTACAATCTTTAATTGTATACACAAATGGAGAACATAAATATGATCTAATGTGACTTTAGTTGTTGAGAATTACATTTTGACTAACTATTAAATAGTTGCTATGGAGGAGATTTTGTGCAGCTTTAAGTCAAATTAAACTATTTTATTTAATTTCAATCTTTTTTAAATAAAAAATGTATTCATTTACTTTTTAGATATTTTGATTTTTTTTAGATACTATAAACTTGATGATTATTATTATCATTATTATTATTTGTAAATTTTATTTTCTCTGTCTATGGAATATGAAAGAGAACAACTTCTAGGTTAAAAAAAAAGCAATGCTTAAATTATTAATTTAAATTTATCATGATTTATTGAACTCTATCATATTAGGTTATTCACCCTAAATTAACAAATTTATCATTCCAAGAAAAGACAACTAACATGTGTTTTACACTATTGAGCACTAGATATTCAACTTTATACAAAAGCACTAAGTCATAAATAAAAGTTCACAAACAAAAGTAAACTTTTTTTTTATAGAATACTTAAGATATAAAAAAATTAATATGATTTGACCTCCCAATCACCATATATCCAATGCATAAATTGTCCAATGCCTAAACCCTCCATAGATTTAGGGTTTCTTTGGGGTAGCTACAACTATTTGTAAAAATAATTGTGAATTTGCTTCTAGAAAAGCTACTGTGAGAAAGTTGTTATTGGTAAAACAATATGTATATTTGGTTAATCTCTATGTCGTAACTATTCTCGAGAAAAAAGATTGTAATGTTCTTATGTATAAGTGCTAACTGTAAGTTAGTTATTTTATAATTAAATTAATTAAAACATCATAATAGATTTCAAAAGTTTACAAAGAGTCAAAATTTTAATATATTACATCAAAAGTTACACACCACTTAATCATGAATAACATAAAAATTAAAATTACAATAACAACTAATATTATCATAATATTATTCTTGGGGTCCGAACGATCAAATCTTTTGAAAATTTTTTTCTTTAAAGCTACTCTCCACACGTGGTCAATATTTTTAAATGAACTTTTCATAGTTAAAAACCAATCTAATAAAGCTGCAACACTTATAAAATTTTCTCCCATAGTTGATTTTCTGATATGACATAAATATACAACATTTCAAACCATAGTTGCAATACACAACTCTAAAAACAGTAAAAGTTTTTTAACTCATATTTTCTTAGAATGTAGACTTTAATACACCAATCACAACTTTAATCACAAATTGAGCATTGAAAATCATAGTTTAAATAAAAACACAAGGTGCAATAAACATTCCACCACAGCCCAAACCATGAAGTGTCAACAGAAATACATGGTATCACAGTGACAACTAACAAAATAAGATAATATTAGTGAATATTGTTGAACACTTCAAGTAAAATATTTCACAAAAAGTTTCTTGAGGAAATAACAATCTGTAATATGCTACACATTCTGATTCTCAAAGAAAAAATGGAGATAATAAATCCTTCGCTCAGAAACAATTGCTATAAAATTCTCTCTTATTAACATCCTCAAGCACTTTTATAAATTTCAAATAAAGAGGTTAGTCTTCAGAGACTTTTATGATATAGTATAGCTCAATGATAACCTTAGAAAGTGATGGTGGAGCATGATGCATACTCAAAGTAGATGTCATTTACTGTACATGTATTAATTAACTCTTTAATATGATTTCTTAGAAATACAACACATACTTTTTTTTGCAAACCTTTTGGACCCTCTGATGACTTAAACTTTGAATAATTAGATTAAATATGATCATCTACCCCATGCAATGATTCCTCAATGAGGTCATTTGAGCTCTCTCTGAGATAAAAATTGCAATGACCATATGTTGGTCCATGAGGCTCTTGGCTTAGAGTCATTGCCTGAGCTCCAGTAGAAACAACATCATCAAATATCTGGTTTAGCTTCTATTCTAGTTCAATATATATTCTACAATATCTGAATTTTTTGGCATTCAACACTACTTATAGTTTATGAAACTTATATATGAATTATAAATACACATTATACTTACCGAACAATATTAATGAAGTTTGTAAGTATATAATTTACTTCTTGTTTCTCTCATCACCACTCATATGAAACATCAAAGGTCTTCTTTATAAAATCCCAATTGAACCTAGTTGATCCTAATTTTGACTCTTTCTATAATTTACAATCCGTCTTCAATTGATCTCATTTACTTTCAGTTGAGTTCTATTGTGCTGTCTACTAATTATCTATTTAAATTTTGTCATAATATTTTGTAAGCGCTGTTTATTTAAGTGAGGTGTTGTTCGATTTTATAATTTGACCTTTTTCAAATAAAAAATCGCAAAAAAAATCATTTTCACATCCCGTTTCTAAGTGACTCTCTTAGATTTCCCATTAGAAATGATTTAAAAATAATATGAAAAAAACGTGCTGTAAACTCATATAAAAATTTCAGAAGAACCTAAAACTTGGGGTGGATTTCGCTATCCAACAATTTTTTCGCCATGGCCTAGTCGATACTAAGTTCTCTGACCAGAAGTAGTTTTTCGGTCTGACCTAGGACGAGCCTGATGAAAGCTCTATTGGCATCAATTTTGGATATCACGTGTGTAAGGTGTTCACATGACTGGCTTGGGATGATTCAACGCTCACTTGTAGCATCTCTTAGATCAAGACACCCGTTAGAGACCTCTTGTACAAGTTCAGGGCATGAAACCAGAGTTTGTAATGATTCAACCACACCCGCAAACAGTTGGGCGGGCTCACCCAGGACATTAGAAATGTTTGATGTCCATTCTGGTGTTTAGAGATCCCCCTATATCCATTCAGAGCCTCCTCAGAGTCAACAAAAGTCACAGAGCCCTTCTACGTGCGTTACGGGAAAATTAGGGTTTGGAATGCATTACCCGCGTCATAGTTTAAAATGCTCATTGACGACGGATTCTATGATCAATGAATAAGAAATAATAGTTAATTTTGAAGTTATGGATCATAATTTACACATATGTGATCTCCCATAGCATTCAGGTTGAGAAAACCCCTCGTTGAGCGTTGTTGATGTAAATTAACATTTTCAATGCTAATACTGCGCCTAGGCGCCAACCTAGTGTGCCTAGAAATCCAAAACAACCTCTAAGGGGCTTAAAACCCAAGGGGATGGAAGTCTAGTGCCTTGGCGCCAACTCTAGGGCGCCAAGGCATCTCGAACAACTAAAAAATAACCACTTTTTTGAGCCCTTGGAAAGTAGGCGTCACCTAGGTGGTGCATATGCGTCGGAGGCCTGTCACTAGGGTGTCATACTAGGCCCCTAGCACCAGGGTCAAGGATTCTATGTGTTAGTCCAAAATTTGGACCTGTTTCCTCCCATAATTTTTGCTAATTTTGAGCCGGACAAGCCCCTATGCAGTTGAAATAGTAGGGATTTCTTGGTTTTGGGGAGATTTGTCTAGGTGAAGCTCAATGGATGATTGAGCCTCCTTTGGATGGGTCTTAAGATGACATAGCATGCCCATTTTTTTGCATAAAAAAGGGCAAGTAGGGTATTTTCTTGGGTGAGCTGTCAGGACCTTGATCGAGAGTCTTCTTAAGTAATATCAGTTTTTTAAGATGTAATTAACTATAAGAGCTTGCCTTTATAGGAAGATACGAACCCCAGAATAAGTAAAATAACTTGAATATCTGGTTATGAGTTTGCTTTCGTAAGGTCTTCTTCGTGGGTGTGTCTTTAAAGTGTTTTGAGCTGATTTTATTTTGGGCATGCACTTTGGAGCTATGTTCACGAAGTCCACTTAACAAAAGCTTTCCCCCACACACTTATTGTTTGTTTTCATTGTTGTATGCCTTGGCTCTTCAAATTACTCTCTTCACCGGATCGTCCATATTATCTGGAATAGAGAGTTATTCAGAGAAAGGGGCTATACAACAGTTGACAAGTTGTCGAATCCACGACAACGACTGAATGACATGTGACGGCGAAACGAAGCGAAAGCAGATGCAGTCAGAGTCAGGAGAAACAAATGACGACCATAAATGAAGAGCATTTTAAATTCATAGTAACTTGAGAAGATTTTGGTTGGCAGACTATTGAACCATCGAAGGACCAACTCTTTCAAGGTTGTTAGAAGATGACGACACATTATGGGGTCGTCAATCTGGAGTAGACAAACCGAATCGAATGACTATGTGGTCGATCACGTTGGTCCTCCCTTTGCAAGAATCCAATCGATGGATCTTTAGCTTGAGCGAGGGTACCACCTATTTTATTTGGCGAGTAAAAGCCCCCTCCGCGAGCGTCCGGAAAGGCACTTGCATTCGCTCTTCCAATCGTCTGTTCGACTGTGCAGATGCGACTGTGTTAGTTTGATGGGACTCACTTTTGCCCCTCTGTTTGCTGGTTGTTTACCTGGTTGTCCAGAATAAGCAGGTTCCGTGGTAGGGCTCTTCTAGGATGGACCCCCTAAGGTTCTGCTTTGAGACTAGGCGTCTGGTTGTTCCTTTGGGTAATTGCTGCTTGAAGGACCTCGAATTGCTTCATCATGAGGGTCATTTGGGCTTGTAGGCCTTAAAACTGTGCATGGACGTTCAGTTGCTTAATTTTTCTATTAGGTTCCATGCATGTTATCTCTTTTTGGGAGGTTTCTCCTTCGTAGTATTTTTTTACTTCTCGTATGTGGCATGATTCACACTCACCGCACCACCTTTTAGGATGCTAAATTTTAAATTATTTTTTGTGAACACGCCCCGAGAGTTAAAACCAGACAAATGAGGAGAGAGAAAGATATAGTAGAATAAGTTCAGAATTCACTGTAGAGAGAATTGAGAAAGCCCCCTTTATTCATATTTTTTTCCTCTTATTTAAAGAGGTGTGTTTTATATAATTACAAAAAGGAATGAGTAGTTATGGAAATTATTCTTAATGTCATTTATGTTATGATCAATCATAAGAATTTCATACTATATTTGTATTACAATTTGAATTCTAATATGAAGGTAATTGACTAACCGACTTGCTTGAATTCGGTCGACTGAGTTAACTGGCTGAGTGGCGATCACACCTTATATTGGTCAACTGAGGGACCCGGTCAAGTGGCGATCTCGTCCGTCGTGGTAAAAGTGGGTCGACCAATTAGTCAAGACCAAGAGCTCTGGTCCGTAGGGACTGCAGACGTTGTCTGTCTTTCAGATCTCTCGTCGTAGTGTGCCGGTCGATTCTTGATCACGTAGTTAGTTGTAGGACGGTAAGACACCTTGGTCGTCTGACCATCATTTGAGTCATTCGATTGCTTTGAGGTTCGTGCTGACAACTTTAGTGTATACATTACCATGACCCTAGATGTCGCATGCGAGACTACAATGAAAACTGAAGATGTTGCTAAGGGGAAGGCAACAAAAAAAAGAGCTCGGGACAGAGAGAAGAATAAATTCTAGGAGCTTGAAGGGTTAATAGAGTTTCGATCGAGGTCTCATCGTACAAATACAATAAATATGTCGAGTTCCCAAAATAGTCTTGGAGATCCGGTTTTCAGAAGAATAGGTTTAAACGAGCGCCCCAAATGCAAACAATAGCGCAGTTCGAACAACACAACAACACACCAAACACAAGCTTATAATCCCTTGCCTAAAGTTGTTATTACATGTTGAAATCATTCACACATTGGGTGATGGAAAGCCTTTTTATAGTCCTAAGAAAATCAAGATCAAACACTTTGGGTCCGTTTGGAATAGTTTTTTAGTTGTTTTGCTTTTCATAACTCCACCACAACTTTATTTGGGAAACTGCTTTCCTGAAATTTATGTGGTAGAAAACTGTTTTTTTTCAATATGACCTTTTAAAGCGTGGCGGATGCCAAAAAGCTGTGATCTAAAATTTTGAAATTTAAATAAATTTGTAATAGTCACCTTAGTTTTTTGACCAACAACCTCTTCCACAGTAACTCCACAACTGTTTCTTCAAACAACAACAGTTGCCCCTAACTGAGTTAGACTAGCCAATATTCATTATAATACATTAATTAAATTAACAATATCTTGAAAATTTAAGGACAAAAATCCATTAGAAGAGAGAAAATTGTGTTCAGGCAAGATCGTCTTAGTGGATTATGTGGAAATGAAAGATGTCATTAGTGTTGTAAACAATTGACATGATAGTACATGATAATTTGACTTAAACTCCAACTCAAAAAAAATTGAGTTAAGTACGAGCTAAATATTTTTTCGATCGAGTTAGTCTCAGAATTTGTCACAATTAAAATTTCAGGTCGAGTGCAGCTTGACTTGCAAACCTGAAAAATAACCCATTTTGAAGTGAAACTCGTGAATTTGTACGGGACAACAGGGCTGAAAAAAATATTGTATCGGGACTCTGCACTTAGAGTTACGTGTGAAGTCCAATGAAATCACGTAACGTGGATGTGATAGAAAAAAAAATAGTCCTGGTAACACTGAGGAATATTCTCTCCGTGTTATTCCATGTTATTAAGTTGTTATTGTATGTTATTCATATGTTATTTATTCTCGACATATTTCCGATGTTATAATAACACAATAACACATCAACAACACTTGAATAACACATAATAACACATAAATAACCCACAATAACATCTGAATAACACGAGAGAAATATTCTCTAGTGTTACCGGACATATTTTTTTTATTTTTTTCTATACGTGACGTGATTTCATTGAACTTCGTACGTAACTCCACGTGTGAAGTCCTGATGCAATATTTTCTCAATTGGGTGCTTCAACAATCTCGTGCCACCCAAAACTTATTATTTATAAAATAAACATTCTATTTCATCTATTTTTCAAATTCTCACTCAAATATTCAAATTCAGGTAAAACCTTAATTCATATTTTTTATCATGATTAAATTCTCAAAAATTTTATGGCGACAGGTATAAATACATAAATTCTGAAGAAAATTACTTGATTAATTTTTTTTTAATTTTTTGTTTTGGGGTTTAGGGTTTGCGAAGTGCGAAGGGCGAAGTGCGGCAAGGAGAAGGCGAGAAGAGGCGAAAAAGGGGGCGAGGCGAGGGAATCCAGGCGAATCCAAAAGGTTGAAGGCTCGAAATCTTCATTTCCGCCGATCGCCAATTCAACAAAGGTATTTTCCCCTACAGATCTGTGCATATCGCTCTGCTCTTTATCATAACCTTAAACAGCAAAGGGCTTCCTGTAACTATTCACATTTTGTAACTAGAAATCAGTTTTTCTTTGAATTGGGGCATTCACATACATAGCAGATAAACTCTCATGTTCACACTCATGGCCCTCAAAACGTTAGTATCACAAAAAAATAGCACTATTATCACATTTTAGAAGTGAAATACTCCTTTTTCATGCATAGGTTTAAAGCACCGAAGTGATATTTTCTAAATATGTAAATACATAAGAATCTTGTGCTATGTATGTAATTTTTTTGATTTTTTTTGAAGAATGTGTTTTGAATTTTTTCCCTTTGTGGAGTGCGCTGTTAATGGTTGGAACTTGGAAGTAACTAAGAAGCAGGTTGTTTTCGAGTTAAACGAATCCAGTTGAGTTATAGGTCATGTTTGATCCATACAGTTGGCAGATTAAACGGGTCGGGTTTGGGTTACATTTGATTAGTTGATTCGAGATGATTATTGTACCCCCATAAATATTTATGTTATTTTTCATTGGAAATAGATTGGCAGGTTTATAAAATGTGATATATTGCATGAGGTTTATTAGAAGCTTTATTATTTGGAGCTAGGCTTTTGCGGGACATACATNCTATTTATCTAAATATGTAAATACATAAGAATCTTGTGCTATGTATGTAATTTTTTTGATTTTTTTGAAGAATGTGTTTTGATTTTTTTCCCTTCGTGGAGTGCGCTGTTAATGGTTGGAACTTGGAATGAACTAAGAAGCAGGTTGTTTTCGAGTTAAACGAATCCAGTTGAGTTATAGGTCATGTTTGATCCATANTTCAAGTGGTTTCATGTGAGGATACTTGATTGTAAAGTCGTGGAAACAACTTTGTAGCAACAACTTTGTCTATATGAAGGAAGCCCTATTTTTATCCATCATTGTCTCATAAAATCCTATTTGACTTCTAAGAAATTCATAATGTTAAATTTCTTATAATCCCTTAACACTGACATTTGACACTTGGTTAAGATGGTATATTCTCATCCATTCATGATAGTTGCTGAAAATTTTGATTGGAAAAAAATATTTAAAGGATTAACTCAAGGAAGCATGATACTCAAGTGAATGCAAACTCACTCACTTATTTTTTGTGCAATAAAATTTAATAATTACACAAACATATCTATGTTGAGAACTAGTAGAAAGCATGGGACAAGTTTGTTAACACATATTAAGCAACTAATAAAGCTCAATAATAATGGATTGACATTTAAATTCTTAACTATTAACTATTTTGCATGATGCCAAATGAATCAATCATAGACATGTAAATGAAGGTTAGTAATATCTTAATAAATTTACACTTTCTTAGCAAAAAGTATTTAATTTAATAAAAAATAGAAAAAAAACCCTTAAAAGCCTACTAAAATAATAGGATGTCATTGTCATGATTATCATGGAGGTTAATGACTTAATAAACTATCTCATATATATACTTTCTTAGTTCTTTTATTATTGAAAAGCTAAAACTATAATAGAGGAATGAAGAATAGCCAACAAACAAGTAAAGAGAAATTTGTCATATTGACAATGAATTAAACTCCTTCAAGATAAGGAAGCATGAGGGACATGGCCAAAAAAGTATACTAAAGACAAATAAATATTATTTTATTTGCTTATGAACCTTCGTGTGTATATCATGATAGATTTCTTGAAAATAAATCATATATAATACCATCTAATACTTTGTTGAATACACGTACAAATTACTCATTTTAAATCAACCATGAGATAATAAATGGATTCCACTTCGCATTGATGAATTTAAAGCTTGAAGATAGTCTCATGGATGATGGCATGAAGAATCAGGTATTTTGTAAGTCATCAACTTCACCTGATGGCTATATATATTAGCTTCCATTAGTTTGAATGTAGTGGACAATTGTATTTACAATCTTTAATTGTATACACAAATGGAGAACATAAATATGATCTAATGTGACTTTAGCTGTTGAGAATTACATTTTGACTAACTATTAAACAGTTGCTATTGAGGAGACTTTGTGCAGCTTTAAGTCAAATTAAACTATTTTAATTAATTTTAATCTTTTTTAAATAAAAAATGTATTCATTTATTTTTTGAACATATTATTATTATTTTTAGATACTATAAACTTGATGTTTATTATTATCATTAATATATGTAAAATTTATTTTTCTTTGTATGTGGAATATGAAAGAGGACAACTTCTAGATAAAAAAAATGCAATGCTTAAATTATTAATATAAAGTTATCATGAATTATTGAACTCTATCATATTAGGTTATTCACCATAAATTAACAAATTTATCATAGAAAAGACAACTAACATGTGTTTTACACTATTGAGCACTAGATATTCAACTTTATACAAAAGCACTAAGTCATAAATAAAAGTTCACAAACATAAGTAAAATTTTTGTTATAGAATACTTAGGATATAAAAAATTTAATATGATTTGACCTCCCAATCGCCATATCCAATGCATAAATTGTCCAATGTCTAAACCCTCCATAGATTTAGGGGTCTCTTTGGGGTAGCTACAACTATTTGTAAAAATAATCGTGAATTTGCTTCTAGAAAAGCTACTGTGAGAAGGTTGTCATTGGTAAAGCAGTATGTATATTTGGTTAATCTCTGTGTCATAACTATTTTTGAGAAAAAAAAGATTGTAATGTTCTTATGTATATGTGCAAACTGTAAGTTAATTATTTTATAATTAAATTAATTAAAACATCATAATAGATTTCAAAAGTGTACAACGAGTCAAAATTTTAATATATTACATCAAAAGTTACACACCACTTAATCATGAATAACATAAATATTAAAATTACAATAACAACTAATATTATCATAATATTACTCTTGGGATTCAAATGATCAAATCTTTTGAAAATTTTTCTCTCTAAAGCTAATCTCCACACGTGGTCATTATTTTAAATGAACTACTCGTAGTCAAAAGCCGATCTAATGAAGCTGCAACACTTATAAAATTTTCTCCCATAGTTGGTTTCCCAACATGACAAATATGCAACATTTCAAATCATAGTTTCAATGCACAACTCTAAAAACTGTAAAAGTTTTTTAACTCATATTTTCTTAGAATGTAGACTTTAATACACCAATCACAACTTTAATCACAAATTGAGCAGGTTGCAATAAATATTTCACCACAGCCCAAACCATGAAGTGTCAACAAAAATACATAGTATCACAGTGACAACTAACGAAATAAGATAATATTAGTGAATATTGCTGAACACTTCAAGTAGAATATTTCACAAAAAGTTTCTCGAGGAAATAACAATCTGTAATATGCTACACATTCTGATTCTCAAAGAAAAAATGGAGAAAATAAATCCTTCGCTCAGAAACCATAGCTATAAAATTCTCTTTTATTAACATCCTCAAGCACTTCTATAAATTTCAAATAAAAAGGTTAGTCTTCAAAGACTTTTATGATATAGTCTAGCACAATGATAACCTTAGAAAGGGATGGTGGTGCATGAGGCATACTCGAAGTAGATGTCATTTACTGGACATGTATTAATTAACTCTTTAATATGATTTCTTAGAAATACAACACATACTTTTTTTTTCAAGCCTTTCGGACCCTCAGATGACTTAAACTTTGAAGAACTAGATTCGGTATGATCATCTACCCCATGCAACAATTCTTCAATGAGATCATTTGAGCTCTTTGAGATAAAAATTTTGATGACCATATGTTGGTCCGTGAGGCTCTTGGCTTAGAGTCATTGCCTAAGCTATAATAGCAACAACATCATCAAATATCTGGTTTAGCTTCTCTTAGTTCAATCTATATTCTACAATATTATACTTACCGAACAATATTAATGAATTTTGTAAGTATATAATTTACTTCTTGTTTCTCTCACTGCCACTCATACGAAACATCAAAGGTCTTCTTGATAAAATCCCAATTGAACCTAGTTGATCCTATTTTTGACACTTTCTATAATTTATAATTCGTCTTCAATTGATCTCATTTACTTTTTGTTGAGTTCTATTGTGCTATCTACTAGTTCTCTATTTAAAATTTGTCATAATATTTTGTAAGCGCTCTTTATTTAAGTGAGTTGTTGTTCGATTTTCTAATTTGACCTTTTTCAAATAAAAAATTGCAAAAAAAATCATTTTCACATCCCATTCTTAAGTGACTCTCTTAGATTTCCCATTAGAAATGATTTAAAAATAATATGAAAAAAAACTTGCTTTAGACTCATATAAAAATTTCATAAGAACCTAAAACTTGGGGTGGATTTCGCTATCCAACAATTTTTTTTCCATGGCCTAGTCGATCCTAAGTTCTCTGACTAGAAGGAGTTTTTCAGTCTGACCTAGGACGAGCCTGATGAAAGCTTTATTGGCATCAAATTTTGATATCACGTGTGTAAGGTGTTCACACAAATGGCTTGGGATGATTCAACGCCAACTTGTAGCATCTATTAGATCAAGACACCCGTTAGAGACCTCTTGTACAAGTTCAGGGCATGAAACCAGAGTTCACAATGATTTAACCACACCCGCGAACAGTTGGGCGGACTCACCCAGGACATTGGACATGTTTGATGTCCATTCTGGTGTTTAGAGACCCCCTATATCCATTCAGAGCCTCCTCAGAGTCAACAGAAGTCACAGAGCCCTTTTACGCGCGTTACGGAAAAAATTAGGGTTTGGAACGCATTACTCGCGTCATAATTTAAAATGCTCATTGACGACGAATTCTATGATCAATGAATAAGAAATAATAGTTAATTTTGAAGTTATGGATCATAATTTACACATATGTGGTCTCCCATAGCATTCAGATTGAGAAAACCCTTCGTTGAGTGTTGTTGATGTAAATCAGCATTTTCAGTGCTAGTACTGCGCCTAGGCGCCAACCTGGTGTGCCTAGACATCCAAAACAGCCGTTAAAAGGCTTAAAACCCAAGGGGATGGAAGTCTAGTGCCTTGGCGCCAGCTCTAGGGCGCCAAGGCATCTCGAACAACTCAAAAGTAGCCACTTTTTTTAGCCCTTGGAAAGTAGGTGTCACTTAGGTGGTGCCTATGCGTCCGAGGCCTGGCGCTAGGGTGTCATACTAGGCCCCTAGCACCAGTGTCAAGGATTCTATGTGTTAGTCCAAAATTTGGACCCGTTTACTCCCATAACTTTTGCTAATTTTGAGCCAGACAAGCCCCTATGCAGTTGAAATAGTAGGGATTTCTTGGTTTTGGGGAGATTTGTCTAAGGGAAGCTCAATGGATGATTAAGCCTCCTTTGGATGGGTCTTAAGATGACATAGCAAGCCCATTTTTGGCATAAAAAAGGGCAAGTAGGGTATTTTCTTGGATAAGCTGGTTTTAACCTAGAAAATCCTCATTTCTTCCTTAATATACACTCATTTTTTTAGTTTTGAGGTGTTGATGAGAGCTTGAGAGGACTAGAGGATGAACTCTATCTTTTTCCTCAAGGGGCTTAGATTTTCCTTGGAGTTTAGAGCTTCACGGAAGAAAGGGAGGATTTTAACGGAGTACCTCCGAACCCTTAAGCATTCGCTACCCTTTAGGATAGGACATTAAAACTCCATCCTTGAAAACAACATATTCAAACTTTTTGAGGGTGAGTCAGGACCTTAATCGAGAGTCTTCTTAAGTAATATCAGTTTCTTAAGATGTAATTAGCTATAAGGGCTTGCCTTTATAGGAAGATGCGAACCCAGAATAGGTAAAATAACTTAAATATCTGGTTATGAGTTTGCTTTTGTAAGGTCTTCTTCGTGGGTGTGTCTCTAAAGCGTTTTGATCTGATTTTATTTCGGGCATGAACTTTGGAGCTATATTCACAGAGTCCACTTAACGAAAGCTTTCCCCCACACACTTATTGTTTGTTTTCATCGTTGTATGCATTGGCTCTTCAAATTACTCTCTTCACCGGATTGTCCATATTATTTGGAATAGAGAGTTATTCAGAGAAAGGGGCTATACAACAGTTGACAAGTTGTCGACTCCATGAAAATGACTGAATGACATGTGACGACGACACAAAGCGAAAGCAGATGCAGTCAGAGTCAGGAGAAACGAATGACGACCATAAATGAAGAGCATTTTAAATTCATAGTAACTTGAGAAGATTTTGGTTGACAGACTATTGAACCATCGAAGGACCAACTCTTTCAAGGTTGTCAGAAGATGACGATACATTATGGGGTCGTCAATCTGGAATAGACCAACCGATGAATTGAATGATTATGTGGTCGATCGCGTTGGTCCTCCCTTTGCAAGAATCCAATCGAGGGATCTTTAGCTTGAGAGAGGGTACCACCTATTTTATTTGGCGAGTAAAAGCCCCCTCCGTAAGCGGCTGTAAAGGCACTTGCATTCGCTCTTCCCATCGTTTGTTCGATTGTGCAGATGCGACTGTGTTAGTTTGATGGGACTCAGTTTTTTCCCTCTGTTTGCTAGTTGTTTACTTGGTTGTCCAGAATAAGCAGGTTCCCTAGTATGGCTCTTTAAGGATGGACCCCCTAAGGTTCTGCTTTGAGACTAGGCGTCTGGTTGTTCCTTTGGGTAATTACCGACTGAAGGACCTTGAATTGCTCCATCATGACGGTCATTTGGGCTTGTAGGCCTTAAACCTGTGCATGGATGTCCGGTTGCTTAATATTTCTATTGGGTTCCATGCATGTTATCTCTTTTTGGGAGGTTTCTCCTTTGTAGTATTTTTTTCACTTCTCGTATGTGGCATGATTCATACTTACCGCACCACCTTTTAGGATGTTGAATTCTAAATTACTTTTTATGAACACGCCCCAAGAGTTAAAACCAGACAAAGGAGGAAAGAGAAATATATAGTAGAATAAGTCCAGAATTCACAGTAGAGAGAATTGAGAAAGCCCCCTTTATTCACATTTTTTTCCTCTTATTTAAAGAGGTGTGTTTTATACAAGTACAGAAAGGAGTGAGTAGTTATGGAAATTGTTCTTAATGTCATTTATGTTATGATCAATCATAAGAATTTCATACTATATCTGTATTACAATTTGAATTCTAATATGACAATAATTGACTAACCGACTTGCTTGAATTCGGTCGACTAAGTTAACTGGCTGAGTGGCGATCACACCTTATATTGGTCAACTGAGGCACCCAGTCAAGTGGCGATCTCGTCTGTCAGGGTAAAAGTGGGTCGACCAATTAGTCACGATCAAGAGCTTTGACCTATGCTCTAGTCGGTAGGGACTGCAGACGTTATCTGTCATTTGGATCTCTCATCGTAGTGCGCCGGTCGATTCTTGATCACGTAGTTGGTTGTAGGACGGTAGAACACCTTGGTCGTCTGACCATCATTTGAGCCATTTGATTGCTTTGAGGTTCGTGCTGACAGCTTTAGTGTATACATTACCGTAACCCCAGATGTCACATGCGAGACTACAACGAAAATTGAAGATGTTGCTAAGGGGAAGGCAACAAAAAAAGAGCTCAGGACCGAGAGAAGAAAAAATTCTAGAAGCTTGAAGGGTTAATAGAGTTTCGATCTAGGTCTCATCGCACAAATACAATAAATATATCAAGTTCCCAAAGTAGTCTTGGAGATCCGGTTTTCAGAAGAACAAGTTTAAACGAGCGCCCTAAATGCAAACAATAGTGCAGTTCGAACAACACAACAACACACCAAACACAAGCTTATAATCCCTTGCCCAAAGTTGTTATTACATGTTGAAATCATGCACACATTGGGTGATGGAAAGCCTTTTTATAGTCCTAAGAAAATTAAGATCAAACACTTCGGGTCCAGCTTTTTGGCTGTTTTGCTTTTCATAACTCCACCACAAACTTATTTGGGGAACTGCTTTCTTGAAATTTATATGATAGAAAACTATTTTTTTCAATATGACCTCCTAAAGCGCGGCGGTTGCCAAAAAGCTATGATCTAAATTTTTGAAATTTAAATAAATTTGTAATAGTCACCTCAGCTTTTTGACCAACAACGTCTTCCACAGTAACTTTACAACGGTTTCTTCAAACAACAACAGTTGCCCCTAACAGACCCTTATTTTTAAGAGTTAGACTAGCCAATATTCATTATAATACATTAATTAAATTAACAATATCTTGAAAATTTAAGGACAAAAATCGATTAAATGAGAGGAAATTGTGTTCAAGCAAGATCGTCTTAGTGGATTATGTGGAAATGAAAGATGTCATTAGTGTTGTAAACAATTGACATGATAGTACATGATAATCTGACTTAAACTCCAACTCAAAAAAATTGAGTTAAGTACGAGCTAAATATTTTTTCGATTGAGTTATTGTCTCATAAATTGACATAATTAAAATTTCAGGTCAAGTGCAACTTGACTTCAAACCCTGAAAAATAACTCATTTTGAAGTGAAACTTGTGAATTTATACGGGACAACAGTGCTGGAAAAAATATTGCATTGGGACTCCGCACTTAGAGTTACGTGTGGAGTCCAATGAAATCACATAACATGGAAGTGACAGAAAAAAAAAACGGCCTATAACACTGAGGAATATTCCCCCTGTGTTATTCTATGTTATTAAGGTGTTATTATATGTCATTCATGTGTTATTGTGTTATGAAAATATTTCTAGTATTATAATAACACAATAACACATCAATAACACTTGAATAACACACAATAACACTTGAATAACAAGAGAAAAATATTCTCTTGTGTTATCAGACATATTTTTTTTTATTTTTTTTCTATCACTGCCACGTGACGTGATTTCATTGAACTCCGTACGTAACTCTACGTGCGAAGTCCTGATGTAATATTTTCTCAACAAGGCTTGGGTGCTTCAAGAATTTTGTGACGCCCAAAACTTATTATTTATAAAATAATCATTTTATTTCATCTATTTTTCAAATTCTCACTCAAATATTTAAATTCAGGTAAAACCTTAATTCATATTTTTTATCATTATTAAATTCTCAAAAATTTTATGGCGACAGATATAAATACATAAATTCTGAAGAAAATTACTTGATTAATTTTTTTTTTATTTTTGGTTTTGGGGTTTAGGGTTTGCGAAGTGCGAAGGGCGAAGTGCGGCAAGGAGAAGGCGAGAAGAGGCGAGAAAGGGGGCGAGGCGAGGGAATCCAGACGAATCCAAAAGGTTGAAGGCTCGAAATCTTCATTTCCGCCGATCGCCAATCCAACGAAGGTATTTTCTCCTACAGATCTGTGCAGATCGCTCTCCTCTTTATCATAACCTTAAACAGCAAAGGGTTTCCTGTAACTATTCGCATTTTGTAACTAGAAATCAGTTTTTCTTTGAATTGGGGCATTCACATACATAGCAGACAAACTCTCTTGTTCACACTCATGCCGCTCAAATCGTTAGTATCACAAAAAAAATAGCACTATTATCACATTTTAGAAGTGAAATACTCCTTTTTCATGCACAGGTTTAAAGCACCGAAGTGCTATTTATCTAAATATGTAAATACATAAGAATCTTGTGTATGTAATTTTTTTGAATTTTTTTGAAGAATGTGTTTTGATTTTTTTCCCTTTGTGGAGTGCGCTGTTAATGGTTGGGACTTGGAAGGAACTAAGAAGCAGGTTGTTTTCGAGTTAAACGAATCCAGTTGAGTTATAGGTCATGATTGATCCATATAGTTGGCAGATTAAACGGGACGGGTTTGGGTTACATTTGATTAGTTGATTCGAGATGATTATTGTACCCCCATAAATATTTATGTTATTTTTNTAGTTGGCAGATTAAACGGGTCGGGTTTTGATTAGTTGATTCGAGATGATTATTGTACCCCCATAAATATTTATGTTATTTTTCATTGGAAATAGATTGGCAGGTTTATAAAAATGTGATATATTGCATGAGGTTTATTAGAAGCTTTATTATTTGGAGCTAGGCTTTTGCGGGAGATGCATTTCCAGCTTTTGCTGCAAACCGTATGTGTTTAGGGGTTTTTGCTACAGTCAGGATTTGCTAAATCCTGTAAATTCAGATTAATAAATCTGGAGATGATTAAAATTTGAAAACCATTTGGCATGATCATTGTTTAATATTGACAAATCCCAATGAACTGTTTTGCTATTTGTTCTAGGATTTAACATTTGTGAGAGGAGAAATGCTCAAATCCATTAAATCCCTTGAATGATAAGTTTTAAATATTTATTTATTCAAATGAGATGCATCAAATTAGTAGAAATTAAAGTTTCCAGAATTATGTTTTGCAGAATCGAGCCTAAACTTGATTAAATATCACCTAAAACAAGATAACTGGTGATCTCTTAAGTTTTTTTTTTTTTAAGCATGTCTTATGCTTCCATATCTCAAATACCTGTTTTTATTTTGTCTATTATCAATGTTATCCATCTGATATATTGAATTATTTTCTGCATTCTTAGGTCTATTAGGATACAATTATGGTTTAGTGAAGCTTGATAGTGTAAATCATTCTGTTTTTTCAAATCTTAAAAGTTTGTCTTGGGGGATAAGATTATTACAAGTTATACTTGGGTGGTTCTGATGTTCTTTCACTTAGACTCTTTGGTTGCAAATAGAAAGGATTGAACATTATTTGAAAGATTTTGAGAATTTAGACCAACTAAATTATATTAGGCTTATCTTTTTTGTTAGCGGAATTAATCTAATTCCTTGCACTTGTATATCCCAGTATAACATATATAAATTCATTAATGAATTGGTGATGGAATGTTCCTGAGGAGAATGTGCACTTTTTGATTGGTGATTACTTATGGTGGTAAACTTGGAGTAGTGAATTGATGTTTAGAGTTGAATTTTGTGGGATTGAAGGTGTAGGCTGAGAGTTAGAATGGGATAGTGACATATTTGTGGAGGTTTGAGGAGAAGATAGGTTCAAGTATGCCTTGTTTGGGATGAGGCCACCAGGTAGAGATAGGTTGTTTTTGGCACCATGGAGGCGAGAGGGAGGAGGCTAGTGGTGAGCATGGGAGAGGCCAGTGTCTTTTGGTGAGGGCTCCAAAACTTGGAAGGCCTATTTTATGGTTGGATTTGGCTGAAGAGACCAATGTCTATTGAGGTTTATAGGGGCTATGGTAGGATACATGAAGCATGTGGTGGCATGGTAGNGTAGGTTGAGAGTTAGAACGGGATAGTGGCATATTTGTGGAGGTTTGAGGAGAAGATAGGTTCAAGTATGCCTTGTTTGGGATGAGTCCACGAGGTAGAGATTGGTTGTTTTTGGGACCATGGAGGCGAGAGGGAGGAGGCTAGTGGTGAGCATGGGAGAGGCCAGTGTCTTTTGGTGAGGGCTCCAAATCTTGGAAGGCCTATTTTAGGGTTGAATTTGGGTGAAGAGACCAATGTCTGTTGAGGTTTATAGGGGCTATGGTAGGATACATGAAGCATGTGGCATGGTAGGGGACTCGAATTGATATGCTGAGTGGAGATAAATAAAATACACAAAGGTAGCTTGACTTACCAAAGTCCAGAACTGAATTGTGTAATGCAGCCTCACCAAGGGATTCAATCACAAGCAAAGTTTTATTAATCTTTCATTAATGTCAAAAAAAAAGGGGTACATGGAGTTTTTATAGAAAAATTAAAATTCATCAATAAGAACTCTTCAATTTTTTGCCAACTCATTTANAAAAGGGTACATGGAGTTTTTATAGAAAGATTAAAATTCATCAATAAGAACTCTTCAATTTTTTGCCAACTCATTTATGGTGATGGAGCGTTTTTGATTTGCATGCTTTTGTTTTGTCCTTGTTTGGTATGGTCGACCAAGGTCTGTTGAAGAAAAATTCAAACTCTTTTCCATCTCGTGCTGATGGTTTGGATAGAAGAGGGGGCCAATCATGCTTGAATGGAAAGTGGAGTGACACTTGATTTGNGTGGTCGACCAAGGTCTATTGAAGAAAAATTCAAACTCTTTTCCAGCTCGTGCTGATGGTTTGGATAGAAGAGGGGGCCAATCATGCTTGAATGGAAAGTGGAGTGACACTTGATTTGAGGCATATATTGAATCTTAGGAGGAAATGGTCAATAAATCTTGTTCTTGCTTGTATTATATGAAATTTGTAATGTACTTTATGATGATAATTCTTCAAACTGATATGATGCTCTGATGATGAAGATAATCCTATATTAGTGCCTCTTTAACTCTACCACATCTATATTTACTCTACTCAAACTTAAAAAAAAGGCTGTAGTCATCCAAATAGGCTGGAGAAATTTTATTCATTGCTGTTTGGGAGGCGATTGAATTTTTGTAACTATTGTGGCATTGTCTAGTAGAGGACACGTAATTGCTAAGAGACTTAGATTTAAGTTGTTGTAAAATTTGATTATTATCTTCTTCAAGTTGGTTAGTTTGTAAGTTCCAATGCTTAATAAATACTTTAGAAAGTAAAATATTGGGTGCAAGGAATGGGTTGATAACATTGGTCAAAACTAAAAAATAAGCAATTAATTTAAGGTTTCTATGCCTATTACTTTTTATGATTGCAGAGTAGGGGAATGAATTTATATTATTTTTTGGCAATAAATACTTATGAAAATACACATAAAAAGTAGCTTCAAGAAATTTATTAATATTATGTCAAATTGTTGTGACTCAAGTGAATGAAGATCAACAACAACAACAACAACAACAAAGCCTTAATCCCACTACGTGGGGTCTGCTACATGAATCCTTTTTCTNCCATTGCTGTTTGGGAGGCGATTGAATGTTTGTAACTATTGTGGCATTATCTAGTAGAGGACACGTAATTGCTAAGAGACTTATATTTAAGTTGTTGTAAAATTTGATTGTTATCTCCTTCAAGTTGGTTAGTTTGTAAGTTCCAATGCTTAATAAATACTTTAGAAAGTAAAATATTGGGTGCAAGGAATAATGGGTTGATAACATTGGTCAAAACTAAAAAATAAGCAATTAATTTAAGATTTCTATGCCTATTACTTTTTATGATTGCAGAGTAGGGGAATGAATTTATATTATTTTCTGGCAATAAATACTTATGAAAACACACATAAAAAGTAGCTTCAAGAAATTTATTAATATTATGTCAATTTGTTGTGACTCAAGTGAATGAAGATCGTGAATACAAAATTTTAGTTAAAATGCAATTACATATAATGGTTGATATGTCATATCAGTTACATCAACAAGCATAAAAACAAGTCATTTATGCCTCCATGAAGCTTGTGATGCTTTGTGGGATGCATTAGGTCTTGCAATGGTGATTTAAATGTAAGAGCTAATTCAGGCTATATGCTCGTGGAGGGTAACTTATATCAACTACCATGCAGTGTATTAAAAAAAATAAATATGATGATCTAAGCCCACAATAAGTATGTGCAAATTAGTAGAAAATCTTGCATTTTTCTTTTTAGAAGGAGAAGTTTCATAACTCATGTCGTTCCTGGTTGATTAGAAAAGTTAAAGATTTGAGATCACAACAAATATGTGTATCTCAAGAGGCGAAGGTGTATCGTCCTTCTCAGGAAGAAAATGCTCATTAGAATGTATGCCTATGGTAGATGTAGGGGTAGAAATATCAGAATGAGAAACTAACTCTGAGTGAAAATTAATACAAGTGTCAATCAAAATCAACTAAAGCTGCACATTTTCCTTTTTAGAGACATTTGAGTTCAGGGTTTACTTGTGTGGTNTTTTAACTATTTATTTATTCAAATGAGATGCATCAAATTAATAGAAATTAAAGTTTCCAGAATTATGTTTTGCAGAATCGAACCTAAAACAAGATAACTGGTGATCTCTTAAATTTTTTTTTTTTTAAGCATGTCTTATGCCTCCATATCTCAAATACCTGTTTTTATGTTGTCTATTATCAATGTTATCTATCTGATATATTGAATTATTTTCATTCTTAGGTCTATTAGGATACAAGTATGGTTTAGTGAAGCTTGATAGTGTAAATCATTCTGTTTTTTCAAATCTTAAAAGTTTGTCCTGCGGGATAACATTATTACAAGTTATACTTGGGTGTTTCTGATGCTCTTTCACTCAGACTCTTTGGTTGCAAATAGAAAGGATTGAACATTATTTGAAAGATTTTGAGAATTTAGACCAACTAAATTATATTAGGCTTATCTTTTTTGTTAGCGGAATTAATCTAATTCCTTGCACTTGTATATCCCAGTATAACATATATGAAATCATTAATGAATTGGTGATGGAATGTTCCTGAGGAGAATGTGCACCTTTTGATTGGTGATTACTTATGGTGATATGGTGGTAAACTTGGAGTGGTGAATTGATGTTTAGAGTTGAATTTTGTGGGATTGAAGGTTTAGGCTGAGAGTTAGGATGGGATAGTGACATATTTGTGGAGGTTTGAGGAGATATTTGTGGAGGTTTAAGGAGAAGATAGGTTCAAGTATGCCTTGTTTGGGATGAGGCCACGAGGTAGAGATTGGTTGTTTTTGGGACCATGGAGGCGAGAGGGAGGAGGCTAGTGGTGAGCATGGGAGAGGCCAGTGTCTTTTGGTGAGGGCTCCAAATCTTAGAAGGCCTATTTTAGGATTTGGGTGAAGAGACCAATGTCTATTGAGGTTTATAGGGGCTATGGTAGGATACATGAAGCATGTGGTGGCATGGTAGGGGACTCAAATTGATATGCTGAGTGGAGATAAATAAAATACACAAAGGTAGTTTGACTTACCAAAGTCCAGAATTGAATTGTGTAATGCAGCCTCACCAAGGGATTCAATCACAAGCAAAGTTTTATTAGTCTTTCATTAATGTCAAAAAAAAAAAGGTACATGGAGTTTTTATAGAAAAATTAAAATTCATCAATAAGAACTCTTCAATTTTTTGCCAACTCATTTATGGTGATGGAGCGTTTTTGATTTGCTTGCTTTTGTTTTGTCCTTGTTTGGTATGGTTGACCAAGGTCTGTTGAAGAAAAATTCAAACTCTTTTCCATCTCGTGCTGATAGTTTGGATAGAAGAGGGGGCCAATCATGCTTGAATGGAAAGTGGAGTGACACTTGATTTGAGTCATATATTGAATCTTAGGAGGAAATGGTCAATAAATCTTGTTCTTGCTTGTATTATATGAAATTTGTAATGTACTTTATGATGATAATTCTTCAAACTGATATGATGCTCTGATGATGAAGATAATCCTATATTAGTGCCTCTTTAACTCTACCACATCTATATTTACTCTACTCAAACTTAAAAAAAAAAGGCTGGAGAAATTTTATCCGTTGCTGTTTGGGAGGAGATTGAATGTTTGTAACTATTGGGGCATTATCTAGTAGATGACACGTAATTGCTAAGAGACTTATATTTAAGTTGTTGTAAAATTTGATTGTTATCTCCTTCAAGTTGGTTAGTTTGTAAGTTCCAATGCTTAATAAATACTTTAGAAAGTAAAATATTGGGTGCAAGGAATAATGGGTTGATAACATTGGTTAAAACTAAAAAATAAGCAATTAATTTAAGGTTTCTATGCCTATTACTTTTTATGATTGCAGAGTAGGGGAATGAATTTATATTATTTTTTGGCAATAAATACTTATGAAAATACACATAAAAAGTAGCTTTAAGAAATTTATTAATATTATGTCAATTTGTTATGACTCAAGTGAATGAAGATCGTGAATACAAAATGTTAGTTAAAATGCAATAACATATAATGGTTGATATGTCATATCAGTTGCATCAACAACCATAAAAACAAGTCATTTATGCCTCCATGTAGCTTGTGATGCTTTGTGGGATGCATTAGGTCTTGCAATGGTGGTTTAAATGTAAGAGCTAAGTCATGCTATATGTCTCTCGTGGAGGGTAACTTAAATCAACCACCATGCAGTGTATTAAAAAAAATTAATATGATGATCTAAGCCCACAATAAGTATGTGCAAATTAGTAGAAAATCTTGCATTTTTCTTCTTAGAAGGAGAAGTTTAATAACTCATGTCGTTCATGGTTGATTAGAAAAGTTGAAGATTTGAGATCACAACAAATATGTGTATCTCAAGAGGCGCAGGTGTATCGTCCTTCTCAGGAAGAAAATGCTCGTTAGAATATATGCCTATGGTAGATGTAGGGGTAGAAATATCTGAATGAGAAACTAAGGGTGAGTGAAAATTAATACAAGCATCAATCAAAATCAACTAAAGCTGCACATTTTCCTTTTTAGAGACATTTGAGTTCAGGGTTTACTTGTGTGGTTTAGATTGGCATTCTTATCCACTGGCTTGATCAGAAAAATTTTATGGTTTTTTTACTAATTTTGTATACATAATTACTTTTTTTATCATTGGATAACGTGCATATCACATAGTCAAAATTTGCCTAGAAGAATGTGTTTAATCTATTAGAAGGACATCACACCAAATTTTGTTCTTTTAACTTTCTAGGTTGATGGGGACTAGGCGTCTAGCTGTCGCATGTTGAGATGTGTTCTTTACCCAATCAACATGAAATGATACAGGATGTGGCTCAGATTATAAATTGGTTGTTTATGAGCGTTTGAGTTGATATGATAGCCATTACATTGCCACAATCAATGAATAATGTACGCACTCCTGTTACATATGATGTATGTTTGATTTGTTTTTTTTTGTGCTACTAATTCTCAATATTAGAACTTGAAATAGAAATACATCTCATGAATACCAAAGGGGCAGAGGAAGCTTATCATTAGTTGGGGGTTTATTATCTCCAATTTCTTCGTAATCGTTTGATTTAGGGGTTTTATGATCTGTTTGGGGGTAGTTGCAGCTTATTTAAGAAGCGTCTGTGAAGCTGCTGAAGAATAATCTGATGTTGCAAAAAGCTGCGGTGGCTATTACATTTTTTTTTTAAAGTCAGACTGCAACTAAAAAGCTGCCATCGCACCTAACCAGGACTGATGGAAAAACATTGATTTCAGTGGTAGCTTTTTGAAAACGATGCCAAAACGTAGTTTATCAACCGCACCACTTCCTCAAATGGACCCTTACTCTCTTTGATGAAGATGATTTTTCCTTGCGTTGATGTCATATATGACTTTTCTTTTGTCACTTAAAACAATAATTTCCTTAATGTTCCTAATAGTTCTTGTCTTATTAGGGGTTCTATGATGTGCAATTCTAGCTAATTTATACACAATAATGTTCAATGTGGAATTTGAATGCATATTACTTACATATATAATTAAAATTTAAAATCAAGAAACTTAAATGAAAGTATTTCATTGGTATTATCTTACTGTTCAAAGCATTACTTTAAATTATTGTTATATTCATTTAATTATAAAAATAAAAATTCGAGACAATATTTTCCTTCAAAATTATGTACCATTTTCTACATCAAGAATTATAGCCCAATGATTGCATTGTACAATATAGATTAATGATCCAAACCCAAAATTGATAATTATTTAATATTATTTCATACTTGCCTGAATGTATTTTCCATAGGTATTAAGTAAGATGTTATTGCGTTTTGCTTGGTTTGACAAAGCGCAACCACTCTAATAAATACTTGTAATGTGCATGAATGCTCAAAACCACATATAGTGTTTTATTTTTTTTTATTTTTAGTTTTTGGAGAATTGTAGCTTAGGTCATTCCTAATCAATCATCTAAGACCTTAAATTAAGAAAGTAGTAGCTGCAGAATAATCTATTACTGAATTATTTGTAGTTATGCATTTCATCCCATTATTCACCAAATGATTATTTATCTTTAAGTGTATGTTTCACGCCTTCAATATTTGACTCGAAACATTTTCTTAAAACGATCAAGCATGTCTATTTGTGTCAACTTTATTATTTTTTGGAATCAAATAAATCGTATTACTAAAAAAGCCTACAAATTATTGATCCACTTTGAAAATATCCAATGTTATATCTCATGAATGTAGAAACATAATTTTGATCCTTATGATAGAGATGATTTTGCCGTTAAAACTATAGCCTTAGCAATTTCATTTAAATTGCATTTTTAATTTAATATTTTATTGACTAAATATATAGTTAGCATGATGCAATTATAAACCGTAATATCAATTTAATATTAAAAAATTCTAAAAATCTACCACCTAAATTTATGCGAGATGACTTAGGTGTAGGATTTTTTTAATCCAAATAATATGATGCTTGGTATGCTTTTATATGACAACAATAAGCCTTTATCCTATTAAGTGTTATCGGCTACATGAATCATTCTTCTCTATTGTGTCCTATTGAGTGTCAATAAATTAAGATCATATTTTATACAAGATGCCCAAGTCTTTTTAGGTCTACCTCTACCTTTCGTAACATAAGTCAAATTTAAAGCATCTACTCTCCTAACCGGATCTTCAGATGGTCGATTTTTAATGTGAGCAAACCATCTAAGACGACTTTCTAATCTTGTCTTCCATTTGAGTTGCACCAACCCTTTCATAGATACAATCGTTTCACATTTTGTCTCTAAGTGTTAAACCACTCATCAACCTAAGCATTCTCATCTCAACAACATTAACTATAGTTTATGCTTCTCTTTGAAAGGCCAACATTCTGCACCACAAAGCGTTGCAGGTCTCACCACCATCGCATAAAATTTTCCTTTAAATCTAAGTTGTTCTTTTCTATCACACCCTGACGCATTCCTCCATTTCGACCATCCAACTTGAATTCTACTTAAACATCCCCATCTTTATCACCATGAACAGTAGACCCAAGATATTTAAAATGTTCACGCCTTCTAATAACTTGATCACCTATTGTTACTGCTCTACCACTAGATCTACTACTACTTAAATACATTCAATGCATTCAATTTTAGATCTATTCAAATGAAGCTCTTTAGACTCTAATGTAGACTTTCATAAATCAAATTTTTCATGAACTCTATCTCTATTCTTATTCACAAGAAGGATATCATCAACAAAAAGCCTAGTATGCTTTCATATAAGAAAAAAAATAATTTGTGAACGAAGTCACATTTTAATACTTTTCAACTAAATTGACAACTTACTAGTTATCAATCAAGTTGACTACTCAGTTTCTGTTAATGAAAAGAAACACAAATAGTCTTTAAGCCGATTGATGATGAAATTAGCGCAAAATTTAAGTAGTTTTTGAGAGAACATAGAAAAAAATAAATCGATAAGCAGACAACCATATTTCCACAAAATCATATTTCCTATATATAATATATTTTTATCAAAATCGAGAGTACTAAGGTAGCCTGTAACAAATTCTGTACAGGCAGACAATGAACAAATTATCAAAATATTTAAAAAAAAGATCAAGCTTTATGCTATTACAAGAAGCGACATACCTAAGAAATAGGCAATTTGTAGTCATACGAGTATTACGCTTGAAGGAATTACAAATTCAACTTACACACACCATTAAACATTAGAAGAGATTATATTCAAGCAAAAAGTCATGAATTTCATTCTTTAAACCACTATTTATGTATAAACTCAACCTAGGTGAATGGATAATCTTGCACAGGATAAATCTTAATCTCAATTTAAGCTCATCTCAAGTTTAATTTTTAATTTTCCACATACAGTTGAACTCCATGCACTTAAATTTTGAAACTCAAGGCTTTGTTTCTGTTCACTACTGTATAAGGAAAAAATGCCCGCACGAATCTCAAAGGATCGAACAATCAAGGAAGGAGACCTTAGGCGATCAAAGTTCCAAACCGAAGAGCGAATATCGACAGATAACAGTCTTTCGGCCACCACGAACCGATCGACTGACATACCTAGCGACCGATAAATTTGTTGACTGGCGAATCCATCCGATGAGATGACGCGATCGAGTGATCGAAGGATTTTCATAGATCAACTGGATCCCTCGGTGAAAGTCAACCGATCGACCCGAAACTTCGGACGACTAACATATGTCATATTTTCTTTGTATTATAATGAAATTCTCATTTGATAGAATTCAGTTTTTTGAGCAGTTATCTTAACAGTTCTCTCTTTTTTGTAACTGTGTTTTTAGGCCCCTATAAATAAACGGTCACGACATAAATAAAGACAACGTTTCTCTCTCACTTGAATCTCTCTCTTCTTCTACTATCCTCTCAGCTCTAGCTCTAGGGATGTGTTTCTCGAAAGATAATTTAGGATTCAACAACTACAATCTTACATATCCACTGGATTGTGCATATGAATTGGATAAGGGGAAATCAGAAGACAACTTAAATCTTACAACCCGAGACTAAACCAACAGGTTGCCAAGCACTCCAATGTAGCATCTATTCTTTTTAAACACGTTCTATTTTATACATGTTAAAATAATTTTAAATTTTATCACATAATAGCAAAAGACTACCACAGCACAAAAATTCACCAACGAAAAAATAGTATACACCATTTTACCTAATTTTGGATAGTTTTTTATGCATATGCATGACCAATACAAGAATGCACACACTTANGTTCTCTCTTTTTATTCACGAGAAGAATATCATCAGCAAAAGGCATACACCAAGGTACATCCTCCTGTAGATGTCCAGTAAGACCATCCATAACTAAAGAGAAAAACTACACCAAGGTACATCCTCCTGTAGATGTCCAGTAAGACCATCCATAACTAAAGCAAAAAGATAAGGTACATCCTCTTGTAGATGTAAAGCCGATCCCTGATGTAATCCAACAGAAATAGGAAAATATTTTGTCAATCCCTGAATGAAGATTGTGAATACAAAATGTTAGTTAAAATGCAATAACATATAATGGTTGATATGCCATTTCAGTTACATCAACAAGCATAAAAACAAGTCATTTATGCCTCCATGCAGCTTGTGATGCTTTGTGGGATGCATTAGGTCTTGCAATGGTGATTTAAATGTAAAAGCTAAGTCGGGCTATATGTCTCTCGTGGAGGGTAACTTATATCAACTACCATGCATTGTATTAAAAGAAATAATATGATGATCTAAGCCCACAATAAGTATGTGCAAATTAGTAGAAAATCTTGCATTTTTCTTCTTAGAAGGAGAAGTTTCATAACTCATGTCGTTCATGGTTGATTAGAAAAGTTAAAGATTTGAGATCACAACAAATATGTGTATCTCAAGAGGCAAAGGTGTATCGTCCTTCTCAGGATGAAAATGCTCGTTAGAATGTATGCTTATGGTAGATGTAGGGGTAGAAATATCAGAATGAGAAACTATGGCTGAGTGGAAATTAATACAAGCATCAATCAAAATCAACTAAAGCTACACATTTTCCTTTTTAGAGACATTTGAGTTCAGGGTTTACTTGTGTGGTTTAGATTGACATTCTTATCTACTGGCTTGATCAGAAAAATTTTATGGTTTCTTTACTAATTTTGTATACATAATTACTTTTTTTATCATTGGATAACGTCCATATCACATAGTCAAAATTTGCCTGGAAGAATGTGTTTAACGTATTAGAAGGACATCACACCAAATTTTGATCTTTTAACTTTCTAGCTTGATGGGGACTAGGCGTCTAGCTGTCGCATGTTGAGATGTGCTATTTACCCAATCAACATGAAATGATACAGGATGTGGCTCAGATTATAAATTGGTTGCTTATGAGCGTTCGAGTTGATATGATAGCCATTACATTGCCACAATCAATAAATAATATACGTACTCTTGTTACATATGATGTATGTTTGATTTGTTCTTTTTGTGCTACTAATTTTCAATATTAGAACTTGAAATAGAAATACATCTCATGAATACCAAAGGGGCGGAGGAAGCTTATCATTAGTTGGGGGTTTATTATTTCTAATTTCTTCGTAATCGTTTGATTTAGGGGTTTTATGATCTGTTTGAGGGTAACTGCAACTTATTTAAGAAACATCTGTGAAGCTGCTGAAGAATAATTTGATGTTGCAAAAAACTGCGATGGCTATTATATTTTTTTTTTAAGTCAGACTGCAACTAGAAAGCTGTCATCTCACCTAACCAGGACTGATGAAAAAACATTGATTTCAGTGGTAGCTTTTTGAAAACGATGCCAAAACACAGTTTATCAACCGCACCACTGCCTCAAATGGACCCTTACTCTCTTTGATGAAGATGATTTTTCCTTGCATTGGTGTCATATATGACTTTTCTTTTTTCACTTAAAACAATAATTTCCTTAATGTTCCTAATAATTCTTGTCTTATTAGTGGTTCTATGATGTGCAATTCTAGCTAATGTTTACACAATAATGTTCAATGTGGAATTTGAATGCATATTACTTACATATATAATTAAAATTTAAAATCAAGAAACTTAAATGAAAGTATTTCATTGGTATTATCTTACTGTTCAAAGCATTACTTTAAAATAAATAATTGTTATATACATTTAATTATAAAAATAAAAATTCGAGACAATATTTTCCTTCAAAATTATGTACCATTTTCTACATCAAGAATTATAGCCCAATGATTGCATTGTACAATATAGATTAATGATCCAAACCCAAAATTGATAATTATTTAATATTATTTCATACTTGCCTGAATGTATTTTCCATAGGTATTAAGTAAGATGTTATTGCGTTTTGCTTGGTTTGACAAAGCGCAACCACTCTAATAAATACTTGTAATGTGCATGAANTCAGTTTTACAAATTCTAAATATACTTAAAATATATACCAAGAATCTTGCTTTTGTTCATTTTATTATTGCATCTGGGCTATTTTAAATTTTCACTCGAGCCATTCATGTAGCATTTATTGAACTAATCATTACAGAGCTCTTACTCTTTTTTGAAATATCTTATAATATCTTTTCACAGATCGGAAAGAAAGAGGAGGAGGAGTTCAACACTGGTCCTCTATCTGTTTTGATGATGAGCGTCAAGCAAAATACTCAGGTATGATACATTGTGAATCACTTTTTAAGTTGTTCTGTTCATGTAGCTGATTAAAAATTTTTTTTCTTGTTAAATAAAGATACTGGAATGATGCAAATCATTAGATTTTTTTTTTTTTGGGTAAGCAATGCATTATTTTCAGGAATGGAACCAGGGTATATCCAGGGAGGGCAATTGCACCCACCCTGGAATTTGAGATTTCTTTATATAAATAATAAAATTTAATAATTTCTTTCTTATGTGCTTTATACAATTTAGTAATTTTGCGCCCTCTCTCCCCTCCACATTATTTTTGCCAAATACTTGAACAAATAATATTGCCCATCTTAAAAATAAAGCTGGTTCCAATCCATGATTATACGATCTTTGGAATGGATGCCCACTTGGAGTTCGATCTGTAAGAGGAAGTTGGGAGAAGGGCTAGTTTAAATAATTTTTTTCTTCTTTAGTTCTCTGACATAGTCAAGCAGTGGTGGTGTTAAACAAGGTTACAAGGAAAGGCAGATCATGGTGTAATTTTTTTTTAAAGATAATAAATTATCCCCATGTATGATATATTAATGGGGGCACAGGGTTGCTTATAGAAAAATGCATAGAGATAAGAGACAACATATAATATTTATAATTTTTTTAAAATATCAGTTAAGTGAAAGAGTAGGGGTTTAAGCTCTTTATCTCAAGGATAGAAGTGAGGTTATAAACCATTAGATCGAATAGGGGTGTCAAATCGGGTTTGCAGTTCAGTTCAAATTAGACCCAAAATTGACTCATTTTGAAATTTATTTGATCAAACTGACCTTAACATAATGGGTCACAGTTCAGCTCAAACTTGACTCACCTTCATTTTGCTGATCTAATATGACCAGTTTAACATAAGCATTGCAGTTGTGTCAAATTTGGGTCAAATTCAGGCTGAATTTGAGCCAATCTCAGTTCAAAATTGGGTTTACAGGTTGGTTAAATCAGTTTCATGTCAAAATCTCATGGGGGATCATTTGAGTTAGAATACTTAATCCGAAACTAACCCAAAAATTATTCAAGACAATCCGAACTCTACTTTTTTGAGTCGAGTTCTGGTCTAGTTGGTGTGTCAGATTGGTTTTGACACCCCTAAGTTCAAGGCCTAATTGAATTTTACTTGAGTCTAATTTATTTGGTGATGTATAGAAGTTTGTATTACCTTTAAAGTCCTTAAAGGTTGTATTGGATAATGTTTAGATTCCCTGTCTAAACTTTGATGATTAGCTAAGGGTCTGTTTGGGACAGCTGTTGATTATTTATAATCTGGTGGTAAGCAGATTATTTTGATAATCTGATAATCTGCAGATTATCAGATTGTCAGAATAATTTGTCTCTTTGGGGCAGCTTATTCAAAATAACTTATTGATAGCTGTTGTTGGATAAATGACTTTCATGCCCTTGTTTTTTGAAACTGTTTGCAACAAAACTAAAATGAGAACAGTAATACAAAATCCTGAAATTATCACTGATCAATTCAATAGATGACATACGGTGCTCACACTCGTGAGTATCAGAAGAAATAAAAAAAGGATAAATACAATTACAACTATAATGAGAAATATTAAAATATTTAATTTCAAACTCTGACTATTTCTGTCTTCAGCTGCACTATCAACCGGGGAAACCATCGTATCCCGATCACTGCTGGCAGTGTAACATGTTGGACTGTCGGCCCGTCGGAAGAAATCGCAACAAGCTGAAACACCATTGCGGCAACCGTAAAACTATCTTCCACTGCTGTGAGGCTGACGTGACGTGAGTAACAGAGCAGATAATCTATAGTAACACAACAACTCTGCTTGTGCCCGTAATCCTAGAAGACATGTTGCTATAGATGCCCAAAAAAAATCAATTGTCAGATCCTGGAAAAAAAAAATGCAGATGAAAACAAAACGAAATGCAGATGAAATAAATAAGACTTGGTGGATCAGCTGTCATAGATAATCTGTGATTGACTTCCTCAAACCAGTCATCTCAGCCACACCCTCAGCGTCATGAACCCCAAATTCATCAGAGTCAATATCATCCTCATGGACTGAAGGCACCACAAATTCTGATGGTTCTTTAAAGACATTCAGTTCATCGTTATCCGTCATACTAAAGTCTGTATCTGAATGTGAATGATATAGGATGAAGTTATGAAGTGTCATTGTTGCCACCACAATATACACCAATTTTTGAAAGATACAACGACATATCACGTAAGATGACTCATTTGTTCTCATAAACCTCAAACGTTCTTTCAACTACCCCACGTAAAGAGGAGTAGTGTTTGTTAAACATTTCTTTCTTGCCACGGATTGTACCACTTGCTCGCTCAAAATTACTTCAGGAAGAGAAACTAAAGTTCATAGACATTTTAAGTTGGTGTTGTCAGGGACTGAAGCAGGTGGTGGAGCATCAAAGACTTCTATGAGTCGATCAAATGAGGTTTTCACAAGTGTCCTTTTATTTATTTCTTCTACCAAGCCCGAGCCTCTTTGAAGGTGAACTGGACTCCTCCATCTCCCTCTGGTTACTACGCACTTCTTTATCAATCGTCAACTGCTCAGGTGGGAAGTCATCTGGTATGCCTGCAAAACCCATCTCACTAGGGTTGAATGCAAATTTTCCAGTCGTGACAACTTCTTTAAACATTATGTCAAGTTTTTCTTCAAAGTTCGGGTCAATTCCGCACTGCTTATATTTATTCGCTGACGACATTGCTTGTGACATTGTAATGGAGGGGGTTAAGTGAGTTTATTAGAAAAAAATAAGTAATGTAAATAAAAAATGAGAGTATAAATATTACCTCCAATTTCTTTGCCCACCATTCATCTTGGGCGTCGATTGTCTGCTTAATGTGATCCTAACCCAAACCGGCAGATACGCGTTTGAGCTTCTTTCAAATTTTCTACTCATTCTTCAATTGATCCCATTTATTTTTAAATTTGAGCCCGTCGTAATCCCTCCTTGTCAATTATTTGAACATTTTTATAATATTTTGTAAACCTTCCTCATTGAAATACTTGGTTGGCATATTATTAATTTCAATTTCCATAATACAGATATTGCAAAAATATTCATTTGTTTTAGCCATGTTGGAACTATATGAATAATTGCATAAACATAAAGAAAATCATATTCCAAGCTAACATGCATAATAAAATAATTGAAGAAGTAATTGCACAAGCATAAAGCTAATTATTGATCATGTCCAACTGAACTACAATAGACATAGTAATACAATTCATTAAAAACAATTCAATATCCATCTTAAGAAATCATCGTGGCCATTCATGAGATTCAAATACATGCTGCGGTTAAACCACCCTTTGACATACAGTTCAATTTGCATGATTCATACGGATTCCAGCCTACCCCAATTACGACAGCAAAGTAACGAGAACCAATTAATTGCATACAGTAAAAACAGAACGGAATACCAATTCCAGCCCTACCCAATTCCAACCTTGCCAAATTACAGCCCTTCAATTTCCAGCCTTACCCAATTCCACCCTTACCCATTTCTAAAAACCAAGCACATAACCAACACATAACCAATCAGCCCTTCAATTTCCAGCCTTACCCATTTCTGAAAACCAGCACAATAACCAAGTGTGACAATAAAGCAATAGCCACAAACCATGACTCCAACATTGGAAAATTTTATTGGTACATTAATGAAGAAAATAAGTACCACCAATAAAACATAAATAGGGGCCATTAAGCTCAAACATTCCTGAATAAAAGACTGATTTCATGACTCGAACATTGGAAAAAAAATCAAGTAAATTTCATTATCCAGAACCGAGCATACCTAGGATGATTAAAATCATCAACACAGAAATGAAACTGAAAGAATTCATGCATGTATTGCATGTATTGATTTCTTGAAACTGTCAAAATACTGCATGTATTGATTTCTTGAAAAAAAAATTGTCTACCAACTGCCAGTTACAACTTGCATGTATCAAAAGTGGACAACATTCAAAGAATGTCCCATTCCAAAGATAGCTTGCAACTCATCTCAACACCAACGCCATATACATAGGACTCCAAGGCCAATAAATGCCCCATTATAACTAAAGAGCTTTTTCAAAGAATTGTGTTTTTTGTATGTAAATGCCCCATTATATATTTTCTAACTAAAGAGCATAGTAATTCAAATTGTAACTGGATAGTGGTATGGATGTAAATCCCCCATTATATTTTCTTGCAACAGTGAATAGGATTTGAATAGGAAATGAAGTGGCAGGTATGTAAATCCCCCTTATATTTCTTCTCTACAAATCACAGGTATTGAAAATATTCTCATGCATTCCAATCAGAAAATAGATCCCAAGCATTCAAAAATTCTACTATTGCAATTCCAACATTTCCAACCATGAAATTTGATCATAGGAACAGGAAGGCATACGTATGTAAATGCCCCATTATATTTTGTGAAAACTGTAAGATACACAATATAAATCCTCAGATTTTGAAAAGCACAACGTGAAGTATTCACCCTGAATGGATAAAATATGCCAAGAGCAACACATGAAGAAGAAAGTTTCCAAATGACCCCATCACCAACCAGCTGAAGCCCATATATTAGGGTATACTCGAATTCATACGAGCAAAAAATACAAGATGAAAAGAGACTTGAGATAAATATATACCATAAAATTAGCTGATAATGGGGTCATAAAATTCAAGTTCAATCTACCCTTTCTTTCTATAGGACAGCAGTCCCTTTCTCTACAAAGAGATTGAAAGAAAACGATGTCTATAGTACATCAGTTATGTTGTTCAGCCCTTTCTTCTTTCCTAAGGAACAGTAAATACTCACAAAATAATATAACAGGTGAAGTGTGATCATCCAAATGGATGAGCAATAGTTATTCCGACTTTACCAAGCAAAATATTGAAAAGTTATGTTCAGATCACTCATTCAAACTATAAGAAGGTAAAATATAAAAAACCACCCATTCGAAAATTCAGATCTAGCATCCAACATTCCGTAAAAACTGCATCTAACCTCCGAAACAAACAATGATGCATCCGCACAAAAATGCAATAAGGCCCAAGTGAAGGGTCGAAGGCATACCTCGTTTAAGGCGGGAAAATAGGGTTTCGTTAGGAGGGCTAGGGAGAGCAGAGGTTGTAATGTTACCCAATTTGTGTCCACCGCCGCTAGGAAGGAGTTGAGGGCGAGGGCGAGGAAGAGCAGCGAGGGGCACGGGAGGAATTTCTTCACCATAACGCGCGAAGCTAACGCAAGACGCGGCCCCTTCCAAGTTTCGCCATCTATTAACAATATTTTCCAACTGCGTCGAAGCGGCACGAAAAGGTTGGTCCGAACGTGTTTTTTCAAACACGACTGCGGCATTTTCATACCGCTACCGCATCCGATAAGCTTCCCCAAACTGGCCCTAACTTTCACTCAGATTTTTTGAAGTAGCTAAACATTGTAATTTCTCTTTTCTAAAGATACAAGTGCTCTTTTTTATTTTCAAGTTTCACATGCAAAATTTTTTTTTTTTTC
This sequence comes from Phalaenopsis hybrid cultivar, assembly GCA_002079205.1. Classification (NCBI taxonomy): domain Eukaryota; kingdom Viridiplantae; phylum Streptophyta; class Magnoliopsida; order Asparagales; family Orchidaceae; genus Phalaenopsis; species Phalaenopsis hybrid cultivar. The sequence continues at coordinate 225,758 of JXCR01130770.1, forward strand.
TTGTTATTCCATAAATGTTCCTCTTCCTCTTCAAATTATTCCAAATGGTAAATTCCTCATTTTAGGATTTTAAAGAACCTTTCATGGGATCAATATAAGGTTGAGAGACCTAATATTTGAAGTAAATTTGGAAGTATATTAGATGGGTCTTTATATGTTATTTTGCTCGAAACTATGTAGTTTTATGTATTTTGCCTTTGAATAAAATGAGCCACCCCAAGTAGCCCTTTGAGGACCTTACTTTACCTGATTGATTGTTATTACTTTTGTGACATTTTCTGATTTTTCTTATCCTCGCAGCGCTTAAATTTAATGAATCAACATTGTTTCATTTTCATATTTGAGTATCATTTTTATCTATTTGCGGTTTTTGCTTCAAAATATGGTTGTGTGTACATATCATGTTGCCGCAGGTTCTTATTAATTGCCGAAACAATAGGAAGCTTCTCGGACGTGTCAGAGCCTTCGATCGCCATTGCAACATGGTTCTTGAAAATGTCAGGGAGATGTGGACCGAGGTGCTCTCTTTTATCTTTATTTTGAAATAAAATGGAAGATTTACATGCATACCACTCAATTGCTATGCATTTCAATGACAATTTTATGAGATTACTCTCGACTCAATATTGTCATATGGGGCATTTACATACATACCACCAAATTTCTATATTTTTACATTTTAAAGATCTAAACTTCAATTTTTACATACGTACAACCTTATCTAAGTATGAAAATGTGTATTCNTTGCAACATGGTTCTTGAAAATGTCAGGGAGATGTGGACCGAGGTGCTCTCTCTTATCTTTATTTTGAAATAAAATGGAAGATTTACATACATACCACTCAATTGCTATACATTTCAATGACAATTTATGAGATTACTCTCGACTCAATATTGTCATATGGGGCATTGACATACATACCACCAAATTTCTATATATTTACATTTTAAAGATCTAAACTTCAATTTTTACATACGTACAACCTTATCTAAGTATGAAAATGTGTATTCTACCTTTTAAAAGTCAAAATAGTGATATTATTTTTGGGTCAATTAGATATATAGACCATCTGAAACACTGTTATTTACTGACCAATCACCCTCCATCCATTTTTCAAATTCTCATTCAAATATCAAAATTCATGATAAAACCCCAATCATATTTTTCATTTTTATCAAATTTTCAATGGCTTGATTGCGGCACACGTGTAAATACACCTGTTCAGTAGTTCAAAAATAGCACCTGGTGCTAGTTTTTGTAAATAGAAATGTTTCAATGTGATATGAAAGATTTGTGTGGTATAAATGTTAAAATTAAGATGCCCCCATTTTTAATAAACTCTCTCCTGTTCTGGTTTCTGAATGGAATATGTGCAGGTACCAAAAACAGGGAAAGGAAAGAAGAAAGCATTGCCTGTGAACAAAGACAGGTTCATCAGTAAGATGTTCCTCCGCGGCGACTCTGTTATAATTGTTCTTAGAAATCCCAAGTGAGTAACAGAACGTCTTTCTTTCCATGCTCTGTTTCTTCTAGTGGAAAAACTTCTGTGGACGCCCGTATAATCTTCATACTCTTACCTGCATTGGGATCTTATCCATCAGTGTGATTCTCACAAAATTTTTATGTAATGTGGGTTGTTTATCTGATTTATGCATATTTTGATGCTAAATCTCATATAATTTTAGGAAGTTTTGCATACATGCTACTCAATTTTTTGGAATTTACATATCTATCACCTAAACTTCAATTTTTACAGATGAGTTTTGATGCTAAATTGTATCAGCACTTCAATTACAATGTGTCACGTGTACGGTCCTACCTAGTCATATATTAAATATTTAATTTCTTGTATTCAGTGAGGCTGGACCTGGACCGTACATGCGACATATTGTGATTGGAGTCCTGATGCAGTTATGCATGAGGAATCTTGATATAATATTTTTTTCTCATTACCAAAGCATGAAATGTGCATTTCACTTATTAAGTTAAAATAGTGGTAATTTTGATGTCATGGGCATATGTTTCATGCATAAAAATGTGAATGTTTAGGTGTTAGATATGTGAATGCCTAAGAATTTGTGGTATGCATGTTTTCCTCTTTATATGTTGCTATATCTATATATATATATATATTCCCAAGCATTCAAAAATTCTACTATTGCAATTCCAACATTTCCAANTTGATATCGTTAGATACGACGAATAAATTCAGTTAGATTTTTTTTAAATAATAGAAATTATCATTATTAAATTTTATCATGTTAATTATTAATTTTGCACGCCTTGGCGAATAAGACTGAAATTTTTATTTATAATATGCTTCAACAACAATAATAATAATAATACTAATAATAATGTCCATTTTTTTATTTATGTAATTTTTTTATTCTGGTCTATGATTTATTATTTGAGATTTTTACATAATAATAACTTAAAATATTAAATATACAATTTTAAACATAAAAATTTAACAATTTAAAATTTTCACGGCCTTCAATAATAGATAAAAGCTTTAAATAGCATATAAAAAGAGTAAAAGCAGATAAGATAAATGGGTGATTGTAATGAAAAAAGTGATTAAAAAATTATCTAATTTTTGAATGGTTAAAATATTATTTTATATTATGATTGACATGAAATAATCGTTTATTATATAACAAAAAAGAATATTTTGAGCCATTGTATACACTTAACCCGAGCCCATCCAATTAGTAACATTAGGTGCACTTTTATGAACATTTGAGTCAGCTGAATAAGCCTATGAAACGTATTATAATTTAAAAACAATTCGAAATCAAGCTCAGCTCACCTTTTTATATTGATCGTATAAATTTGATGTGCACCAGAAGGGAAAAAGAATATCAAAATAATTTCTTTTTTTTCTAATGTACATAACATATAGGAACACTTTTTTTTTTAAAAAAATTATAATTTATTTTATTTACATTTTTACTTAACATAAAAAGATTTTATGTTATAAAATATTAATTATTGTTAAAAATATTTAAAATAACTTTTAAATAGTTAAAATGACAAATTAAAATAAAAAACTAAAAAATAAAAGTGATCATAAATAAGTCCTTAAAATCTATCATTTTCATTTTTTTTTCTCTTTTTAAGTTTATTTAATATATTAAATAACCCAGTTTTTTTTTTTTTTTTTT